>WNWK01000010.1:1112500-1227500 GCA_009830355.1 Cherax destructor
AGATGCTGACATCTAAGATGCTGACGTCTAAGATGCTGACGTCTGAGATGCTGACGTCTGAGATGTTGACATCTAAGATGCTGACATCTAAGATGCTGACGTCTAAGATGCTGACGTCTAAGATGCTGACATTTAACATGCTGACATCTAAGATGCTAACGTCTAAGAAATAAGGCAAAACATTTTTCTCTTCTATGAAAAGACATTTTGTAGTTGTTTGATAGAGTAACCCTTAATTAAGGGGTCTAATGGGGGGGACCTGATAAGAGAATTTACTCTTAGGAGCGTCTTTCTAGAGACCAGGGGCACCTTAATGTTGTGGAAGTGCTCTTTATGCGAGGAATTTGAGAAACCCAACTGATGCAACTTAAAAGCAGAATAAATGAGAATTAGGAGGAGAGAGAGAGAGAGAGAGAGAGAATGGGAAGAAGAAAGAAAGGAGTGTAAGGGGAATGGAAACACGAAAAGAGTGAGAGATAAAACGAGGGGAGGAAGGGAGGGGAAACAAGGAAGGGCTGAGTGTGTTGTTGAGGTACGACACAGGGGGAGAGGCAGGAAGGTGAGGGGAGAGAGAGAGAGAGAGAGAGAGAGAGAGAGAGAGAGAGAGAGAGAGAGAGAGAGAGAGAGAGAAAGAGAGGATGAGAAAAGCAGTTGAAACAAACAAATAAAAACAGATCAAACCTATTTTGTGTCTTTCTTACAACTCTCTAAGTCATTCTCACACAGCAGATGGTCTTTAATGTCAGAGTGTGGTCCGAGACCATAGTATCAGACCACTAGTCTGACAGCTCAGAAAGGTGGCTTAGCTGGCTTAGTGATGTTCCTCTATTAAAAATTTTCTGTGTTCTGGTTAGAAAACTTCCAAAGGTACAGATAGGAAAAGTATTTTCTAGATTACACACACACACACACACACACACACACACACACACACATATATATACCCTAAGAAATATGTGAGAGTGTGTGTGTAAGTCGTAATTAATTACTGCCTTTATAATCTAGTTATGTGTGTTTACCACACAAGTTCAGAACTGTGTGATTATTGAAAATATCTCAGATAAGGTTAGTTGTGAAGATGTTGGTGTTGAGTGGTTCATCTGCAGCCAGGGTGTCGAGGAGACGGGGGAAGCACTCGAGTGACACGCCTCTTTTACAAGTCTCTCCTTGCGAGACGCGTCTGTAATGACCCTGAGTGGGAGTTAATTTACGAGAGGACGTCCCTTCACCGCTGAAGGGCTCGCTGAAGGTGCTAGAAGGGAGTCTTGGGGCTTTTAGGCAGACCTCCACCTCCTCCTTCACCACCTCCTCCCAAATCGGAACGAATCATTCTGGCTCCGTCAGGAGGATTTCCTTCCCTCCGAACCCTCCATAACCTCCTCCAGGAGGTTACGGAGACAGAAAAACCCCAATCTCTCGTCTCCGAGCGAGAGAAACTCGCAAAGCGACAACAGTACACGGAACCTCCGCCGCAAAATACATACTGGGAAGCCAGAGTAAACCAGGAAGAAGACGCGACTTATACATTTTGACACCGGTGTATGTCAGGGGAAAATGTGTGGGCTAGCGGAGTTGTGTTAGTTTTGTCTTGGCCAGCACTTCATATACCGTCTGTGAGTGACAGCCGCATCGTTCCCATTGTTCCCGTTTTCCCCTGTCGAAGAAAATGGGAATTACCTGCAGAATGCTGAAGAAAATGGGAATTAGGTGTGTAATTCCAAAGAAAATGGGAATTTGCTACAGAATACCTTAGAAAATTGGAATTGGGGGCATTTTACCAAAGAGAATGGGAATTGGGGCATTTTACCAAAGAAAATGGAGATTAGGTGAATAATAAGGAAGAAAATGAGAATTAGTTGCGGAAATATGAAGGAAAATGAGAAATGGGAATCGTCTCCCGTTTTCCCAGTCAAAGAAAATGGGAATCAACCGCAAAATGTTCCAGTTTTCCTCTATCGAAAAAAATGGGGAAAATCTGCCCATGAAAGGAAGGTAAATGAAAGAGAGAAGACAATGTGGATGAACGAGAAGAAGACAAGTAATTGATTGCTGGACGGAGAATCGAGCCTTCACCACTCCCTGCTGGTTTATCGCCTCAGATAATAATAATAATAATAATAATAATAATAATAATAATAACAATAATAATAATATAATAATAATAATAATAATAATAATAATAATAATTATATAAATAAGAAAAGAAAATAATAATGATAATAATAATAATAATAATAATAATAATAATAATAATAATAATAATAATAATAATAATATTAATAATATTGTGTAGTGCCACATGAAAACCCGACTTGATAAAGCTCTGTACAGCGCGAAACGTGACTTAAAGCTCTACAAAGAACGAAACGTGGTTTAATAAAGCTCCACACAGAGTGAAACCTTACACGATAAAGCTCCACACGAAGCGAAACGATATCACTAACGTCACCAGCGCTACGTTTCGAATCAGCCCGCACCAGGATTGCCTGCCCCAGAACATTTCGATCGATCCCACACTAATATCTGTAATTCTCATTATTTTCTAAAAATGCCCAAGACGAGGTATAATGCAGCCCAAAAATTCAGATTAGGCCTATAGGCCTAGGAGCTAGGTTCCAAGAGGGTAAACAGGAGCACAACCCGCACGTGGGAGAATGTAAACGATTACGACGTTTCGGTCCGACCTGGACCATTAACTGACTAGATAATGGTCCGAAACGTCGTCATAAGTTTCTTCTACAAGTTGAAGAATAAGACACTTGTGAAATATTTGGGAATCTTTATTGAAAAAACTTTTCGCCACTGGTTTCTTCAGTCCAGTACATAGACTGATGAAGCCACTGTGTGGCGAAACGTTTCCTCAATCAAAAATATCCAAAATGTCGCAGAAGTGCGTCGTTCTTTATGTCTGGCATCTTCTTGTCCTTAATAAGACGGCTTGACTTAGCGGTGTTGTGTACACTGGTGTTCACTGGTGTTCACTGGTGTTCACTGGTGTTCACTGGTGTTCACTGGTGTACACAATATGGCTGGGAATTCGGTTTAAGGTTCGAAACATCTCCAGCTTACTTTGACAAATTGTGAGTTGACTGCGGATTCGTGTTTATTACGAAACGTCGCCTATTCCCGTTCCCATTTTGGTGAGTTAATTGTGACTTTACTCTCATATACTGGCACTTCTCACGTCATATATCATGCTGTCTTGGTTCCATAAGATGTTTGGTGCTCATCAACTGGGCCCAATTAGCCATCTCGTGGTGTTAATAGAAGAGGGTCCATTGATGGACCCCAATAGAAATAAAAGGACCCCAATGGAAATAAGAGGACACCAATGGAAATGAAAGGACTCCCAATGGAAATAAAAGGACCCCCATTGGAAATAAAAGGACCCCAATGGAAATAAGAGGACCTCAATGGAAATAAAAGGACCCCAATGGAAATAAAAGGACCCCAATGGAAATAAAAGGATCCCAATGGAAATAAAAGGACCAAAATGGAAATAAAAGTACCCCAATGGAAATAAAAGAACCCCAACAGAAATAAGTCACTTTGTCTGACTTTTTTGGGTTACCCTGGATTCTCTACACATATGCTGCTATGTATGATATTCTATGTAACTGTATTTGAGTATATGAATAAACTTACACCAAAAGCAGAACTGTGATAAACAGAGTGAGGATCGTGCCTCTACTGTATCTAATGACCAACATGACTGTATTTTAACTGTTGTGACCTACAACTGACCTCTGTGCCCCAGCGCCTGATAGTGTCAGGTTTCAATTGTCCCAGATATGCTGAAGTTCAGGACAGGTGCACTGGCAGGTGAATCAATTAGCTTTCTTTTGCAAATTCAGCTGCTGTAACACGGTCTGTATATTTCAATGCTTAGAAATGTTATTTACGAATGTGGACGTATATGCTATATACACACATGTATATAAACGTATATGTGTGTATATAAGAGCTTTCTCAATCATGTGCTTTTGTTGTAAATAAAATCGACGTATCAGTAGGCTAAATAACAGTTTTTGACGATTATTCGCCGCGGGGGGAAATTTTCAAAAAAACATTAGTTTTTTTTTTCCTTCCTCCCGAACGTAAACGGTTTATTCCGGAATTTTTCCTCGGCCAGCGTTCATATGTTCCCTGTCCTGTCAATTTCTTTCTCAATTCTTTTCTCTCCGATTGAAAAAAGTAGTGAATGACGCCAAGCCCATATGCTTATCTACGCTAGTTCGTTCACAGTTTTTTCGAGAAACTGCAACACGAAGCGAAATTTACGGTCAGTGGCGAATGATTGCAGCTTTTGTTTATATGTGGTGCTGAAGGAGGTGGAACAAGTGCAGTTGTTGTGAAGGAGGTGGAACAAGTGCAGTTGTTGTGCTCATGGGGAAGCTGTAAGCTCGTAGGGGGTTATAACAGAGCTTGAAGGGGGCGGTGGGAAGAGGATGTAATGGAATTGAACCATGGAACGTAAGGTCAGGTGAGGTTGTTGGGATTAAGGTGGCATTGGGCACGGTGCCCCGTGACCTGGTGGCAAAAGCTCTCGCTTCACATGATGAGGGGTCCGGGTTCGATTCCCGGCGAAGGGGTAGAAACATTGGACGTGTTTCCTTACACCGGTTGTCTATGTTCACCCATCAGTAAAATGAGTACCTGGATGTTAGTGGACTGGTGTAGGTGGCATCCTGGGACAAAACTGACCTAATTTGCCCGAAATGCTCTGCATAACAAGGGACTTTCTATATAGTAGTATGTCATTGATGTCAGCTATGGTCTGTATACCTTGTACATGTACTTGTAGAAATAAAGATATTATATATTATTATTATTATTATTATTATTATTATTATTATTATTATTATTATTATTATTATTATTATTATTATTATTATTATTATTATTATATCAAGGCAAGTTTGGTTGCCTTGAGCGTTCGTGGCCACGTTCGTCTTGAATGATCGCTGCCAAAATTCGTGGCCACGTTCACCTCGAGTGATCGCTAGGAGCGTTCGTGGCCACGTTCATCTCGAGTGATCGCTAGGAGCGTTCGTGGCCACGTTCGTCTTGAATGATCGCTACGAGCGTTCGCCGTCCCTCTGCCGAGGCCAGTGATACATGGCTGGCTTAGTATGTCTTGCTGCTGGCTCCCATTGCCTCCATCAGCCATCAACGCTGCCCCATTGTTGCTGTCCTGATGATACTATTCATCACCTTATTTTATTACTCCCTCACAAAGCCCATCAAGGCTGCTTCTTTCTATCTTCTTCTCTCATCCATCTTCTTCTCTCCTTCTCCTCTCTCTCTCTCTCTCTTCATTCCCTTTCAACTTCTTATACCTTTGTATCAAGGAGATTTTTGAGCTAAATTCCTTTCCTCGATAAAACTGATCTATGTATTACTGATATATATATATATATATAATATATATATATATATATATCTATATATATATATATCTATATATATATATATATATATATATCTTACTGTCTGAAATTTCTAATCTTTATCTCCTTTTTCCCCTCTGCAACACATTCACTCCCTCCGTTGCATCCTTGTCTCTTGTTGCATCTTTCCCCTCTCCTTGCACGCCTCACCTTTCCCTTTGCTCCCCTTGTAGGCAGGCTCTCTTCCCTTTCCCCTCATCACTCTAGTCCCGTCATTTCTACGCCGCCCTTCATGCTCCCTTCACCCTGACTTCACCTGACTTCCTTTTACAGTGATTAGACGCTGTTCTGATGAACAAATACCGGCCCTTCCAGCTGTCTTGCCTGTCAATATTTGCGTCTTTTAGACGTGTATGTGTGTGTGTGTGTGTGTGTGTGTGTGTGTGTGTGTGTGTGTGTGTGTGTGTGTGTGTGTGTGTGTGTGTGTGTGTGTGTGTGTGTGTGGATATTTATGCTTTTAAGTGTGCAATAGGGCAATAAATTTTTATAAATATTTGTCGGTAAATGGATCCAATTGCCATCTAAATTGTCTTTGTGTGGATAATCATCTATTTTATGATTTTCTGTTGTGGTTAGAGAAGGCACTTGTGTGCTCACCTATTTGTGGTTGCAGGGGTCGAATCACAGCTCGTGTGTATGTGTTTTCCCAGTCTGAATCATCCAGGTTAACTTAAGTGTATAAACGAAGGTTCACTTGATTGGATCTATGAAGGGGAAATGCGTTACTGAGCAGTTTTGGGCCGGCAAATTAAATTTTGTCATCTGGAGTGATAGCGGAGTGGGTCCAGATTAGCAGCAGCAACAGCTTGCTGCAACAGCTTGCTGCAGTAGCAACAGCAGTAACAGTATGCTGTAGTAGCACCAGCAGTGGAAACAGAACAGAAATAACCTAAAGACAAGTTGCAAGATCAACAGCAACAGCATCGACGACACCAACAACAGCAGTAGTTACAGAACCAACAATAGCAGCAACAACAACAACAACGACAGAAGACACAGCAGTAGCAGCAGCAACAGAAGCAGCAGCTCAAGCAGCTGCAATAACTGAAGCACCAACAGAAACAACAGCAGTAACAACAGTAAGAGCACGACTAGCGGGGACAGCCACTAGCAACTACAACACCACCACCACTAACCAACCATCACCACCACTACCACCACTAACCAACCATCACCACCACTACCACCACTAACCAACCACCACTAACCAACCACCACCACTAACCAACCATCACCATCACCACCACCACTAACCAACCATCACCACCACTACCACCACTAACCAACCATCACCACCACTAACCAACCATCACCATCACCACCACCACTAACCAACCACCACTAACCAAACACCACCAATAACCAACCACCACCACTAACCAACCACCACCACCAATAACCAACCACCACCACCACTAACCAACCACCACCAATAACCAACCACCACCAATAACCAACCACCACCAATAACCAACCACCACCAATAACCAACCACCACCACCACGTCCGTCACCCAACAAAACCTTTATATTCTTCCCTTTTTTTAACTTCAAGAAACCTAGTTTTTTCTCCCTCCAGCGACGCCTGATTTTCAAACCAATAACGTAGCCCCTCCTCCACCCCCGCGCATCTCCACAGCCTTTCAATTAGAACGGGAAAAAGGCACTAGGAGACAGACAAGACTACAGACCTATGCAGTTATCTCCACACAACGGAGATACCCTGCCAATCACCCCTTCTTTTTCCCCCAAGTCCTCTTGCAGTTTTCACACAACCTCTTCCTCCTCTCCTCTCAAAACCTGCCAGCCGTCCTGCCTACATTTTTATCGACATCTTCCTCCTCTTTCAGTTTTTTCATCACCTGAAGGGGGAGTCTTGGTGGAAAGTTGAAAGGGGCGTCGGGAGAGGGGAAGGGGGAGTTTGTTGGTGTTAAGAACTGCTTCAGGGGGAGATATTTTTTTGAGGGAGGGTGAGGGGAGGGCAGGTCGGTGGCTAATTGAAGAAGTGTTGTGGAGGTAATTAAGGCAGGTCGGTCTCTGGGTTAATTAATCTGTGAGTGATTATGAGTGGTTTGTAACGAGGGGATTTTATTATTATTAGTATTAGTATTAGTATTATTATATGGGAGCTAAAGAGAAATAATTAGATTTTATCAAGGAAGAGGGTAAAGCAGCTCCCATTCCTCGCATCAACAGCCCTTTATCACCATTATGGCACCATCCCCCATGGTGCTGACTTGGTTTTTTGGAGAGTTTGTACGTGAGGCGGTTGAACCGCTGCCGACTGAATCATTCCTAAGATCAAGGAGATATAAATTGCGGGACAATGACAGTTAAAAACATTTTTACTGACGTTTCGCCCAAAAGTTCGAAACGTCAACAGAGCATGTCAGATAATACTAAAGCTGTTTATGTTGTTCATGTGGCTGTTTATTTCCCCCTCTGTTAATGATGTGGCTGCTTTTATTTACTTTCTCTTGATGCCATTGTTTTTTTTATTGTTAATATCTTAGCTTTTGTCTCCTGTTGCTCTCGTCGCTGCTGCTGTTGATATTGTCGTTTAAGTCAGTACTGCCCAAAAATTTTAGACAAAATCTACATACGTTCTGCTTTAACATTTATTAAATGAGACGATTTCGCCCAGAATGTCGAAAAGGAGTTACATATAGTCACTAATATAACATATATGTCTTTACCCTATAGAGGAATAGGAGGAGAAATTTTTTCCTGGGTAGAGGCATGGTTGACTAATAGGCGGCAGAGAGTTTGCATAAATGGAGAGAAATCAGAATGGGGGCGTGTCTCAAGCGGTGTTCCACAGGGGTCAGTTTTGGGCCCCCTGTTGTTTAAATTTACATAAACGACATAGATGAGGGAATAAATAGTAGCATAAGTAAATTTGCTGATGACACCAAAATAGGCCGTCCAATTCATTCAAACGAGGACATTAGAGCACTCCAGGATGATTTGAATAGACTGATGCAGTGGTCGGAGAAGTGGCAGATGCAGTTTAATGTAAACAAATGCAAAGTTCTAAATGTTGGGCAGGACAATAACCATGCCACATATAAGCTGAATAATATAGATCTTATTACTTGTAATTGCGAGAAGGATTTAGGAGTTCTGGTTAGTAGTAATCTGAAGCCTAGACAACAGTGCATAAGTGTTCGCAATAAAGCTAACAGAATCCTTGGCTTCATATCAAGAAGTATAAATAACAGAAGTCCTCAGGTTGTTCTTCAACTCTATATATCTTTGGTTAGGCCTCATTTAGATTATGCTGCACAGTTCTGGTCACCGTATTACAGAATGGATATAAATGCACTGGAAAACGTACAGAGGAGGATGACAAAGTTGATCCCATGTATCAGAAATCTTCCCTATGAGGATAGACTGAGGGCCCTGAATCTGCACTCTCTAGAAAGGCGTAGAATTAGGGGGATATGATTGAGGTGTACAAATGGAAAACAGGAATAAACAAAGGGGATGTAAATAGCGTGCTGAAAATATCCAACCAAGACAGGACTCGCAGCAATGGTTTCAAGTTGGAAAAGTTCAGATTCAGGAAGGATATAGGAAAGCACTGGTTTGGTAATAGAGTTGTGGATGAGTGGAACAAACTCCCGAGTACCGTCATAGATGCTAAGACGTTGTGTAGTTTTAAAATAGGTTAGATAAATACATGAGTGGGTGTGGATGGGTGTGAGCTTGTACTAGGTCAGATGCAGTGCTCCTTCCTTAAGTGAATGTAACCTGACCTGTACTAATTCCTTAAGTGGAAGTGACCTGACCAGGTGGTCGGCTGGACAATTATATGAGTGGGTGCGGTTGGGTGTGAATTGGTCCTGACTAGGTTGTGCTACTAGGTCAGATGCAGTGCTCCTTCCTTAAGTGAATGTAACCTGACCTGGCTGGGTCGGGGCATTGGCTTAAGCCGTTGGAGATTTGGACCTGCCTCGCATGGGCCAGTAGGCCTGCTGCAGTGTTCCTTCTTTCTTATGTTCTTATGTTCTTATAAGAATCTCCGCACCACGTCCAACAAGTTAAGTTGGGTTTGGTTAGTACTTGGATGGGCGAGCCCCTGGGTACTCTAAATGTTTTTGGCATCAATCTCAGCCTTGTCACGGACCGGGCCGCGGTCACGGACCGGGCCGCGGGGGCGTTGACCCCCGGAACAATCTCTTGTATACATGTGCAACACCTGTGTATCGTATCACTGAGAGAGACGTCTCTCCAAGGACACCTAGGTGTTACATGTGTTTTATTTATGACTTTGTGGGTACTACACGTTGCTCTCTCTCTCTCTCTCTCTCTCTCTCTCTCTCTCTCTCTCTCTCTCTCTCTCTCTCTCTCTCTCTCTCTCTCCTTCTTTTATACAGGGTTTACAAGGTTAGGTTAAGGTTCCTAACTTTATTTACAAACAAGACTGAGGGACTAATGAGGTAATTATAATCAGTCCCTCGGCCTTGCAGAACCATAAACAAGACAGTGGAAGATAAGGTAATCAGTCCCTCAATCTTACAGAACTATAAATAACAAAGAACACTGAGAAGGTACTAAGAGGCTCACCATACCTAGATCTCCTGTACTCAGACACTTCCAGAACCATAACCACTTTAAAGCTACAAGTAAGATCACCAGGATGTTCAGCATTCCTCTTCGAAAGTCTTCCAGCCTTTTAAACTATATGAACAAAAGACAGTCCTACAAGGCTGTGGGACTAATTACCTCATCTACTGCCGTTGATACCGAACTGAAATAACCCTCCCTGGCGAAACGTCTTCAAATAAAGACTCCCAGGTGTTACACATGTGTCCGAGTCCTCCTTAAACTAATTGTAAACTATCACTGTAACGATACGACGCGAGGTACTTGAGGTAGTGTAGCGGAATGCATTAAAGACGTTTTGGAGATTAATGTAAACCATCTTCAGCTCTTTGCAAGAGGGATTAGTGCTCATAATTAACCAGGGATCAGGCCAGGGATTATGAGGGATAACAGGATTTCTCACTTAAAAGATGCGAATGTGAAAGATTTCAAGAAGACTGAGGAGAGATGGGGCAGGTAAGATGGGAATGAGAGTGTGTAGGGGTGTTTGGTTATGGGATTAGTGATGTGTTGGGATGTGGACTTCCCCTATGAGAGGGGATGTAGAGGGGAGTATGGCAGGGGGAGGCAGGAAGCAGAGTTTCCTTGGATTAGAATGAGGATTAGAAGCTATGACACAAAATGTTGGATTGATTGGAAGGCGGTGGGAAGGTTGGGAAGATTGGGATTCGTTGCATTTAGTAAATCAGGGGCCAGTGCTACTGTGGTTCACCATAGTGACACACACCACTGTGACACTTACACCACTGTGACACTCACACCACTGTGACACTCACACCACTGTGACACTCACACCACTGTGACACTCACACCACTGTGACACTCACACCACTGTGACACTCACACCACTGTGACACTCACACCACTGTGACACTTACACCACTGTGACACTCACACCACTGTGACACTCACACCACTGTGACACTCACACCACTGTGACACTCACACCACTGTGAAACTCACACCACTGTGACACTCACACCACTGTGACACTCACACCACTGTGACACTCACATCACTGTGACACTCACACCACTGTGACACTCACCCCACTGTGACACTCACACCACTGTGACACTCACACCACTGTATCCAGCACTGGTAAACCAGTGACCAGTGTTCTTGGGGGTGAAGATAAATTGCTAGGAAGTGGAGGGATACTAGGAGGTGGAGGGATACTAGGAGGTGGAGGGATACTAGGAGGTGGAGGGATACTAGGAGGTGGAGGGATACTAGGAGGTGGAGGGATACTAGGAGGTGGAGGGATACTAGGAGGTGGAGGGATACTAGGAGGCGGAGGGGAACTAGGAGGTGGAGGAATACTAGGAGGTGGAGGGATACTAGGAGGTGGAGGGATACCAGGAGGTGGAGGGATACTAGGAGGTGGAGGGATACTAGGAGGTGAAGGGATACTAGGAGGTGGAAGGATACTAGGAGGTGGAGGGATACTAGGAGGTGGAGGGATACTAGGAGGTGGAGGGATACTAGGAGGTGGAGGGATACTAGGAGGTGGAGGGATACCAGGAGGTGGAGGGATACTAGGAGGTGGAGGGATACTAGGAGGTGAAGGGATACTAGGAGGTGGAAGGATACTAGGAGGTGGAGGGATACTAGGAGGTGGAGGGATACTAGGAGGTGGAGGGATACTAGGAGGTGGAGGGATACTAGGAGGTGGAGGGATACTAGGAGGTGGAGGGATACTAGGTGGAGGGATACTAGGAGGTGGAGGGATACTAGGAGGTGGAGAGATACTAGGTGGAGGGATACTAGGAGGTGGAGGGAAACTAGGAGGTGGAGGGAAACTAGGAGGTGGAGGGATACTAGGGGGTGGAGGGATACTAGGAGGCGGAGGGATACTAGGAGGTGGAGGGATACTAGGAGGCGGAGGGATACTAGGAGGTGGAGGGATACTAGGAGGTGGAGGGATACTAGGAGGTGGAGGGAACTAGGAGGTGGAGGGATACTAGGAGGTGGAGGGATACTAGGAGGTGGAGGGATACTAGGAGGTGGAGGGATACTAGGAGGTGGAGGGAAACTAGTAGGTGGAGGGATACTAGGAGGTGGAGGGATACTAGGAGGTGGAGGGATACTAGGAGGTGGAGGGATACTAGGAGGTGGAGAGATACTAGGAGGTGGGGGATACTAAGAGGTGGGAGGATACTAGGAGGTGGAGGGATACTAGGAGGTGGGGGATACTAGGAGGTGGGGGATACTAGGAGGTGGGGGATACTAGGAGGTGGGAGGATACTAGGAGGTGGGAGGATACTAGGAGGTGGGGGGATACTAGGAGGTGGGGGGATACTAGGAGGTGGGAGGATACTAGGAGGTGGAGGCATACTAGGAGGTGGGGGATACTAGGAGGTGGGGGGATACTAGGAGGTGGGAGGATACTAGGAGGTGGAGGAATACACAAGAGGAAGAAGAGTAGAGAGGAGAATGGCAGAGGAAAAATTGGAAAGAAGAAAACGACTAAGGGAGAAGAGACGGAAGGGAGAAAGTAGAATAAGGGAGAGAAGAGCAGGAAGAGAGAAAGAGAGAGAGAATATACATGGAAGGAAAAGGGAGAAAAGGAGTAAGCAAGAGTAACGATGCAGGAAGAAGGGAGACAGAAAGGAAGTAAAGAATAATAAAAATAAGAAACAGAATGACAGAAAGGAAAAGCGATAAAGGAAGGATAAGAACACGGAAAAGAGAACGCAAGAAGAGGAGGAAGAAACGAATGAAATAGAAAGATAAAAGAGAAGAAGGGAGATAAGGCTTAGAATGGAGCTAGTAGGAGAGTGAAGATGGGGGATAGGAAACAAGGAGAGAAATATGGGAAGCTGGCAAACAAAGTGAGAGTAAAGGGGGTAACAGAACACAAAATAGAAAGGGGATAGAAGAAAGGGGAAGGGTGAGGGGAGAAACACATGGAGAATAGGGGAGGAGACAGTAAGAGAGAATAATGGATAAGGAAGAGAAGAGGGAGGTGACAGAGAGAGAGAGAGAGATAGACTTGATAACACACACACACACACACACACACACACACACACACACACACACACACACACACACAACACACACACACACACACACACACACACACACACACACACACACACACACACACACTCACACACACACAAGGAGAGCCACAAGAAGTTACAGAAGCACACAAGCAGTTGTGATCAATCAGACTGTGGGTGTCGTCTTGGTGCATACATTGTTATGTGGACACATTCAACCAATTACCTTCTGTCAATCACCTGAGAATTTTTTCCCCTCAGTTTAGAGAATTCATTACCTTCCCCTCTGCATTTTTCCCTGCATCATCAGCAGTGGGGAATTTTTGGGACCTGTTTTTGTTTGTAGTATATACTCTGTTTTGTTGGGGAAAAAGGTGTTAGGGGAGGTGTGGTGGGGAGGTGTGGTGGGAGGTGTGGTGGGGAGGTGTGGTGGGGAGGTGTGGTGGTGGAGGAGGTGTGGTGGGGAGGTGTGGTGGGAATGTGTGGTGGGGGAGGTGTGGTAGGGGAGGTATGGTGGGGAGGTGTGGTGGGAATGTGTGGTGGGGAGGTGTGGTGGGGGAGGTGTGGTGGGGAGGTGTGGTGGGGAGGTGTGGTGGGGAGGTGTGGTGGGGAGGTGTGGTGGGGGAGGTGTGGTTGTTCTGCTGCTGCTCCTGTTGTTACTGTTACTTCTGTTGTTACTGTTACTTCTGTTGTTATTGCTGCTTCTGTTGTTTAGTGTTGCTGCTACTGCCTGCTGTTCCTGGTGTGTGGCATCGCACATCCATGTTCGAAACGTTTACTTGGCCGATATTTCGCTCTGTAACACCAGCTCACTCTCGACTGTCTTAAAAACACAAATACAGTCCAATCTTCTGTTGTAGCAGCGTTTTGCCTTGGAGAGGTCAGGGAACCGGGGTCAATTACCCCAACTGGAGTCAAAACAAAAATCACGGGGGCAATAAACGACCAACAAACATAAATAAAAGAGCATAAAAAAATTATTATAAATAAGCGAGGCAAATTATGAAAGTTAGATCTCTCTTTTGGCGACATCAAGAATCCAGGGCGCGTCACCGGAGTCAGAAAGCGATTTCCAGGTTACTTTCCAGATCCTGATTCACAAGGTGTGAGTTGGGTTGTGATTCCCTTCAAGTGTGAAATTGCTGATGTGCCAGAAGAACCTGAAGGACTGGCAGAGGCACTTGCTGAACTTCCCTCCAACCATGAAGCACTAGCTGAATTTCAGAACAACGCAGATGTGTTCTTTTTGTAATAATGTTGGTAGAATTACCCACAATGTGTTAGGTAAAAGAACCCAAGTGCGACTAAAGTGTCAATATATTGTGGCAACGTTTCGCTCTCCAGGAGCGGCTTGATAAAGCTCCTGGAGAGCGAAACGTTGCCACAATATAATGTCACATTAGTTGCATAGGCTTTCAAAATGCCGCATGAGGAAACGATAAAAAACACTACTGCTGTTTCCAGTTATCTATCTTTGATAACAAAGATTTTCCACTCAACTTAAAAACGAAAGTGGACCCCCGGTTTTCGTACTGCTCCCAACTCGAACAATTATGTAAGTGTATTTTTGTAAGTGCTTTTGTAAGTGTATTTTTGGGGGTTCTGAAAGGACTAATCTAATTTACATTATTCCTTATGGAAACAAATTCGTTCGGTAACGGCACTTGAACAGCATTCTGGAACGAATTAATTACGAAAACCGGGGGTCCACTACTAAAATCGGTGGAACGCCGAAGACTGTCCAATTTACTCTGAAATAAAAAAAAATCTCTAACTTTGATGTCGTGATGATATGTTTATTAAATTTGTCTGTCACTAAATTTTTAATTCGTGTAGTTTATTTTTTTTTAATTATTATTTTGTTAATTTTGTGTTATATATTTTTAAATTTGCTTTATCGTGAATGACTGAATTCTCCATTACAAATTGGATTCAATAAATTAATTTGAATGTCTCTTTGTGTTTTCCGGATTCTGTGGCCTTTTAAGTTTAGTGGGTACACCAGTCTGTTTTGGGGTGATACCCAAAAAAGTACCCCGACCTCTGAACTGTAGAGCTTTATCGTGACTTTGTAAAGCTCCACACAGAGTGAAACCTGACACATTAAAGCTCCACACAGAGTGAAACTTGGCCTGTTAAAACTCTACAGAGAACGAAACTTTGTTTCAACACTTCCTTCCTTCCTTCCTTCCTTCCCTCCTTCCTTCTCTCCTCTCTCCCTCCTTCAAGTCAACCACTTTTTCAATTCGTAAACTTTCACTACCCACATCTATCAACCTTTTATATATATATTTCTTCCCATTTAGGTCACAATTACCTTCGACACCGACAATATTAATGAAAACAAACACGCGCAAAAACAGTGTCCTTTGTGCCCTTAACAAACGATACAATGAAGATATACAAATCACTTTGAAATTCGGCTCTCACAGCTAACACGAACTAAATAGTTTTGAAATCCACCCGAGTCATTGTACACTATCATCAATCTATCCCCTAAATCCTTTCACATTATTTTCTGGTCCAGTATTGCCTGTGACCGGGATAGGAGGGAGAGAATGGTGGTTGGGGGGAATAGAGGAAGAGTAGGTGGGTGGAGAGACAGGGAGGATTAGGAGGGAGGTGGAAGAAGGGATAGTGAGGATTAAGAGGGAAGAGGAGGAAGAAAATTAAGAGAAAGATGAGAAGGAAGAGGGGAAACAGAATAGGAGGAAGAGGAGAAAGGAGAAAAAAATAGGAAGAATGAACAGGAATAAAAGGAAGATGAAAATGATTCGAAGGAGTAGAGGAGAATAAGGGAAATGGTAGAGATGGAGAGAGGGATGGAGAGAGGGAAAGTCATTAATGTAGGTGGGATACGTGATTAGGGATTTAGGATGGGGTGTGTACGTGGGAGTTGTGTATCGGGTAGGTGTGTACGTTGGAAGTGTGTACGTGGGATGGAGGTACGTAGGAGGTGTGTACTTGGGAGGTGTGTACGTGGGAAGTATGTGGGAGGTGTGTAAGTGGGAGTGTATACGTGGAAGATGTGCACGAGGGAAGTGTGTACGTGGGAGATGTGTACGTTGGAGTGTGTACGTGGGAGGTGTGCACTTGGAAGTGTGTACGTGGAAGTGTGTACGTGGAGGTGTGTACGTGGGAGTGTGTACGTGGGAGTGTGTACGTGGAAGGTGTGCACGAGGGGTAGGAATGTACAAAGCCCTACGTATGCAATTATGTAGGTACATAGGAAAAAATTACGTACATAACAGATGTACGTAGCTGGATAATTGCGTACGTCGCTTAAATCCCGTACGTGAGGGGAAAAGTTGCGTATGTACTTGAAAAAAGAAAGCTTAACAAATGAAGGGTAAAATCACGTACATGCGTTGGAGGAGGGGAAGCCAAGTCACGTACGTAAGGGAAAACTTACGTACCTGAGACGGACACATTACGAACGTATACGTGTACGTGTGTGTTTGTGTGAGGGATGGGAGGGGGTAGGTAGATAGAAAGCAGGGCAAAACATCGCTGACATTCGGGAGAGGGAGAGAAAAAACTGTCGTACCTAAGGAGGTGGCTGCGTACCAGCGCGTCCCTTACGAGCGTCGATTCACAGGTAAACTGCAGTAATCCGGGCGATTTAGGAATCACCGCCTGGCCGGCCACTTAGAGAGGCGAACCGTAAGCCTCGCTAGCACACTCCGGTCATCCCATCACGCTCTAGCTGTAAGGAAATCGTTCGAAGCCTCACCCTTAATGGCACGTACAATAATTAGCAAACAGAATAATGATCCTCGAATTTTAAACCTGCCATTTACTACGATTGCAACCCACGGGGGAAAGGAAAAAAATATATATTGGATATTGTCACCCAAAAAACAGAACATTCACAACATTGTTAAGGCCAGGGAGAAAAATGTTGCATGGCCGGGACTTTTTTTTTTTTTATTAGGGAGGACTATTTTATTCCGTCCATACTTGATAATTAATTTTTTAGTGTATTATGTATGATTGAGATGACCAGAGGTGACAAATGTTCTAATGAATGTGCTTGAAAGAGAAGGGAAAATTTCGCCGTATAGTAAAGTGTGTAAAAAGAGGCACAGAGAGGTAGACGATATAATAACCTATTTGTTATCTCAAGATACTTTATTAATGCAAGTAAGATATCAGATATATTTAAAGATTTTCCTAAATTTACTTGTAAGAGATAAGTGAACTGTAGATGTGAATCTAGATGTACTCTTGTAAATCCTTTTGGGGTCTAGTTCCTGGGCCTTTTGTGTATCCATATGTTCTTTCGCTACCCTCCACAGGATGGATATGGGGTACACAATAAGCTAGCCACTTCGGTGGCAAAATCTAAATCTAAAGATACACAGATGTTTACTTGGGTATCTTTATTACGGAGACGTTTCGCCAAGCAGTGGAAAACGTGAAGAGGCGTTTTGAGGTGATCAGTCCCCTCAGCCTTGATCAATCTTGGCACGTGTCTTGATCATCTATCTGTCTATTTTATCTACCATTAATATAAAAATATTAGTGAGGGGGAGCTGGGGATCGAACCGACTGACTTGGACTTTCAAGTCGAAATGTACGCCATTTTCAGGTCCCGAGTTCGCCACCGAGTGAAGGCAGACGTGTCCATCTTTACCTTTCACTATCTGTTAATTTCCTTATCTGTTTATTAGTACAAGCGCTCAATGTTTGATACAAGGCTTCCTCTTGTTTATGTCTTCGCAACTTTTTTATAGTATTGTTACAGTCTGACAGATTGTATTATTGTGTCAGACTGTTACAGTCGTAGGGAGAACGTTGAACCCTTTGGGGTCGTACAGCGCCTGGGGAGGGATGGAAGACATTTATGTCAGACTGTTACAGTCGTAGGGAGAACGTTGAACCCTTTGGGGTCGTACAGCGCCTGGGGAGGAATGAAAGACATTTATCCTCAATTCAATGAAATGGAAGGCAGCCATCTTTTATTCAAGGAAGTGTAGCATAGGTCCAGTTAATTAAATCAAGAGGCCCTCACCAGCATCAAGGGACCTCCCTTGAGGTGGTCGGCCTCGCAGCTGGCTTCTTAGACGTAAGGATGACTTATAAGCTAGATAATAGTCTAGCTTATAGACTAGCAATAGTCATACAACTGAAGGGTATGACTATTGCTGGTTGGAAATAAAATGATAGGTGTCTACTTGGAGGGTGTTCCGGGGGTCAACTCCCCCTCGACCCGGTTCATGACCAGGCCTATCGGATCGTCGAGGGATTTATCCGTTGACGAATTGGATGAATTCATTCGTACTGCCCCACTAGTCAGGTACACACTGCAAATACTTCAAAGGTACATTTCCCAAAGCTTTGACGGTATATCTACCATGGAATTAGGTCAGAAAAAATTATAACTTACCAAGCCAAAGAAACACCGCGTTAGTTAAATCTCTCAACGAAGGAGAAGACACTAAAAAAAGACAAAATATTTAGTAAATGAGGGATACGTATATGTATATTGTGGCTTTTAACACACGAAGAGAGCTTTTTGACACAGAAATCACAGTAATCCCTACTGTCAAGAAATGAGAAATACAGTGAAGTAATCCAAAAGCAACAGCAGTGCTCTCTCGAGGACTGGATGTGGCAGCTGTGGGTGAGGTAATTCGTCGCTCCTCACCACCACCCAAGAAAGAAAATGTCCAAGAAAAGGCTTGAAACCCTGAATAACAGGAAGGTTAATGGTGTAGTCTATCGACTACACGAGGGTTAGTCAGGCTGCATGTCACATATTCACCAGTCAAAAATACTTTAACCTTCCAAAAAAAGGGATAAAAGTAAACTCTCAGTGTATATTTATTGAGAGATATGCACATCTTGGTATATATACCCCTGACTACGTTAGTTGACAGTATCCCTCACAGAAGGCATTCCTTGTAATCCCTCACAGGGGAAATAAAACCAAAGATACGCCAGCCAAAAGCAACACAAGTACAAAAGCAATAATAGCACGTAGGAATTACAATGGAATTAGCTTAGTGAGCATCCCAGGGAGGGTGGACGGAAGACTTATATCTAAAAGGGTTAAGGGAATTAACCAAGTCTAGATGTGGGGAACGAAGATCTTGTAAGATATCTGGCAAGATGTGAAGACCAGATGGTCTGTGAAGAAGCTGGCAGCATGATAGCCAGATATAAAAGAGAATTTGTAAGCTTGTTGCATTGTTGAACTAATAATAATAATAATAATAACAGCAATAATAATACTAATACTACTAATAATAATAGATTATCGTAAATTTTAGTTTACCATAAATTACAGCAGATTATATCTCCTAATATACATTATGATTTATGTTTATAATACGATGTTATTAATAGGGAAAGCTCATACAGTGCCTGGGGAATGGGAGGTAATCAGATTTGGTTAGAGGAAGGGGATAGAAGGTTCAATTCCTTGGAACAGAATGCCTTCAGCAGTATCCAGGCCCGTGTCTTGTAGGGTTGACAGTATCTGGAAGGATAGGAGTGCTTTGAAAGTACCAAGAATAGAGTACATGCTCATGCAGTAAGTCCATCATAGTTGCAATCTCACCATTGTAATCTAGGCTCAGTTGTCTTTCTCTTCCTCCTTTTCTTCCTTCTTCTCCTCCTCATCCTCTTCCTCTTCTTCCTCTTCCTCATTCTCCTCTTCCTCTTCGCATTACTACTTGTTTAGTAGGGTTTAAAACCTATCGACTACACTAGGGTCAGTAAGACTAATCTCAGCTGAAACACACCTCTTACATCTGACTACTGAGCCTACTACTAGGCCTCAGCTCCTGAGGCTCAATGCACTTTCCCTGTTTCTAACCTTTTTTCTAATTCTTTGATTCATTTAGTGGCTACTGTTGATTATTTTAGTGAGTTTGTGGCCCTACTCTCGTGTGTGTGTGTGTGTGTGTGTGTGTGTGTGTGTGTGTGTGTGTGTGTGTGTTGTGTGTGTGTGTGTGTGTGTGTGTGTGTGTGTACTACCTAGTTGTACTCACCTAGTTGTGGTTGCAGGGTCGAGTCAAGCTCCTGGCCCCGCCTCTTCACTGGCCGCTACTGGGTCACTCTCCCTGCGCCATGAGCTTTATCATACCTCTGCTTAAAGCTATGTATAGAGCCTGCCTCCACTACATCGCTTCCTAAACTATTCCACTTCCCGACAACTCTGTGACTGAAGAAATACTTCCTAACATCTCTGTGATTCATCTGAGTCTTCAACTTCCATCTGTGTCCCCTTGTTGTTGTGTCCCATCTCTGGAACATTCTGTCTCTGTCCACTTTGTCAATTCCTCTCAGTATCTTATATGTTGTTATCATGTCTCCCTGTCTCTCCTGTCCTCCAGTGTCGTCAGGTCGATTTCCCTTAACCTCCCTCGTAGGACATACCCCTTAGCTCCGGGACTAGTCTTGTTGCAAACCTTTGCACTTTCTCGAGCTTCTTCACATGCTTGGCAAGGTGTGGGTTCCAAACTGGTGCTGCATACTCCAATATGGGCCTAACGTACACAGTGTACAGGGTCCTGAACGATTCTTTATTAAGATGTCGGAATGCTGTTCTTAGGTTTGCTAGGCGCCCATATGCTGCAGCAGTTATTTGGTTGATGTGCGCCTCAGGAGATGTGCCTGGTGTTATACTCACCCCAAGGTCTGTTTCCTTGATTGAGGTTTGCAGTCTCTGGCCCCCTAGGCTGTACTCTGTCTGCGGCCCCCAGGCTTGCAGCCTGTCCAGATCCCTTTGTAGTTCTGCCTGGTCCTCGTCCCACTGAATTCTTCTCATCAACTTCACATCATCTGTGAGTGTGTGTGTGTATACTCACCTATATGTACTCACCTACATGTGGTTATGGGGGTCGATTCACAGTTCCTGGCCCCGCCTTATCGCTGGTCGCTACTAGGGTTCACTCTCTCCCGACTCCAAGAACCTTATCGTATCTTTTCTTAAAGCTACGTATGGATCCAGGCTCCACTACTTCACTCTCCATATAGTTCCAGTGTGTATGTGTGTGTACTCACCTATTTGTGGTTGCAGGGGTCGAGTCATAGCTCCTGACCCCGCCTCTTCACTGATCGCTACTAGGTCCTCTCCCTGATACTACTGTTTCATAGTTATAAATATTAAATGGCGGGGCCGGGAGATGCAACACAACTCGCCGCAAGTACATCTAACCGAGTACAAGGAATATGAGAGTCCTATGTTTTGTTAATTTTTTGGTGTGTGAGTTACTTTCAGATTTACCATGTGACTTTAAGCCTTAAATCCCCTCCAGGATTACAAAGTTAGTTAACCTTGTATATAACTCTGCCCTCGACATCTAATTTCATAATGGGTCCGTCCGGTCACGTGTTAATATTATGTCCAGCTGGTGTAAACAAACACACTCTTACAACTGATGATAATTAACTTTTATTTTAAACTTACGAAAATACTGTTTACGGCTCATGCTGTCAGTGGCCCTTATAAACCCAACAAAGAAAAAGAAAATACTGTCGGCAGCATAAGAACGCTGACTGTGCCGAACCAACTCGATCTACAGAATAATTCTTTGACTTCGAAACTCATTAACAATATTGGATATAATTATCACCCCTCATCCTTTGCCCTATTCCAACTACTTTACCTTTCCCGTGGCTGTTGAAAAAGGCTGCTGGGTTTAAAAGTTACGTAGGATAAAAAGAGGAAGGACTGGGATAAAAATGAGGGTGAGGTCGTGAAAGCAGAGTAAGTCTGTGCCAGCTAATTGCTCCAGTGAATGACGTGTCAATTAAAAATTTACTGCTTTTCCAGTGTCCCCTTCCCCCCCTCCCTGAACTAAATGAACACATTAGGCCCCCAAGCCCAGTGCGTAATATTGTGGGAGTTGAATGTTATGTCTCCTCCTCCCCCTCCTCTCCCATCCCTCCATCCTGTCCCTCCAATTCACCCTCACATCATTTCCGGCATTTTAGTCGCCTCTTACGACACTCACGGCTTTCGGAGGAAGGATTATTTTCCACTTCCCAATGGAGATGAAAGGGAACAAATAAGAACAAGAACTATTAAGAATAATAGAAGGAAACTTAAATGGGTGTGTGTATATATATATATATATATATATATATATATATATATATATATATATATATATATATATATATATATATATATATATATATATATACACGTATACATGCATGTGTAGTGTGACCTAAGTGAAATTAGAAGTAGCAAGACGTGGTTATGAGAAAGAGAAGCCACCAACAATCTTCCCATTGTGAATAATAATAATAATAATAATAATAATAATAATAATAATAATAATAATAATAATAATAATAATAATAATAATAATAATACGTATTGGTTAACTATCTCATAATTATCGTCTTTATATTTTTTATTTTTCATCTAAAAGCGACTTGTTGTTCTTTTTCTCATAACTCAACGTAAGGGAACATCTGGAGAATATCACAGGTATACCTGGGAGAGACCTATGGCAATTTTCAAGTGTCTTCTCTACCCATACTGGTTAGCCAGACTTGAGTCCTGGAGGCGAGAAGTACAACGCCTGCACTTTAAACGAGGGGGTTGGGATTTTTGATGTTTGTTCCTTGAAAATAACAAAAAACACATCTGGTGAACCGGTAGGCAGTGGTAGTGTAGAATAAAAGAACCAGTTGTATCTGAATTGTATGTACAGGTAACAGCCTCGTTGATCAGGCCCTGATCCTCCAGGAGGCCTAGTCGTGGGCCTGGCCGCGGGGGCGTTGATCCCCGGAATACCAACCAGGTAGACAGGTACAGTGGTACAGATCTCTGTATCTATGCCTTCCAGTGTACCTAGTCGTGTGCTTGCACTCATTAACCTGTGTTGACTGGCCGCCACTCAGAACCTGTCAATCAGGTGGGCTCGCCCGGCATCCTGTTAGGACGATTTACCACAGTAATCATGTCATGTAAACGATCTCATGAAGAGGACTCATTCAGCGTCACTCGGTTCGATTCTCATATGTCTGACGGTAAATAAATAAATGATGATAATTTTGTAGCTTGTCTCTCCGATCTTCTATGTAAGGGAAGAGCGAGAGGAAAGAAGGAGGGAAGGAATGTAGAATGAGGGGGACGAGATGGTAGTTGGGAGAGGGAGATTGAATAGAATAAGAAATAGAATGGAGGGAGGGGAAAGGCTGGAAGGTGAAGCAGAATACGGGAAAGGGGACGATTGTAGTAATAGAAGGGGGGAGAAAAGGAGATGATAGGGAGTAAAGGGGAGGAGTGACATGGGATGGAGGAGGAGGGGAAGAGGGAATGTTTTACAGGAGCCTGGGGAAGTATCTGGGGATCTGGGGCGTGTTCGGGACGGCTCCAGACATTACGACAATTAGAAGAGAAGGACTTCGGGAGGTTTTATTAATATTTTCAATTAGCGAAACGGCGAGGATGGAAGATTAGGCAAGATGTTGACTGTAATGCTAAAGTTTAGCCTCTTGACAAAAATTGAGGTGTCTGTTAAGGCTTCTTCCCTAGGGAGGCGCTGAAGGAGGTTACGAGATGCTCCTTGGCCCTTCACAGGGAGAGACGTAAAAGAACGCGAGACATATCGACCTCCTTCCCTTGGGAGACCTCCAAGAATACGAGACGTTTCGATCTCCTTCAGGAGGGGCGGAAATGTCGCGGAAAACCTAAAACATCTAGGTCTTCTTCACAGGAAAGACGTAGAAAGAGACAAGTCGGTGAGTGGGAGTCGAGAGACACCAATAATTACCGTGTATAGATGCTGGTCAATTAAAGCAGTTGAGCAGTCAAAACAATGTAACATGCCCTTAAAGCCCTGTTTACAGAAGCAGCTAACTACAGAATAACTAAAAGGATAACGCGTTTGTGCTAAGATCACACTACTAGAAAGCTACAAATGACTAAAGAAGGATACCCGAGCTTTTGTTAAGGTTATATATATATATATATATATATATATATATATATATATATATATATATATATATATATATATATATATATATATTTATATATATATGCAAACATATGTAAAACCTGATAATCTTGTCTATCTATCTATGCAATCAACATGTCATGTACATCATAGAACCTTCATCATCATTTCTGAGTTATCATACGACGGAACCCTCAGGCAAATATAATGCGACAGGTACACAATTACTTCAAACTGTTTGATACATTGTGTCTGAATACATTATACCGCAAAAAAAGTATAATGAAATATGTAATCCAGTGAGCATTACATCTTTATTTGACACAGGATTACTTTTTATTTAGTAAGGACAGGTCTTGGAGGCAGTATCACGCCGCGTCCGTGAAACGGATCGTGCGTTTGTCAACGTTCTTCCTCGTGTGTCCAGCACTGCCAGACGTAAACCCTTGTTTGCGTTCGTTATTAGCGGTTAACTAGCAAACCTTCGATATAACGTGCTTATAGTGGATAGGGGTGCTGTTGTTTTTCCATGATGGTAACGGTAATGAGAAAGCCTATTAACGGTAATGAGAAAGTATATTAGCAACGGACGTAGTACCTTTATTTCGAACCAGTTGACCCAACGGATTTTGTTCCATATATATACTGTCCGTTAATCGAAGTCCTTTAACTTGAAGTCCTTGAATCAAAGTACGTCTAATCAAGGTCCGTTCAGTCAGTAAGTTAATCTAATCGAATGGAACAAAATCCGTTGGGTCAACGGATATATATATATATATATATATATATATATATATATATATATATATATATATATATATATATATATATATATATATATATATATATATATATATTCTGGATAAATGTTATTTAACTGACAAATAAAACTATGTTAAGCGTCAATACTCGAGATTTACACTTGATTTACACTCGACCTATTGTAAATATTCGTGGATTTTTTTTTTTTTTACATTTATAGCGAATTTACGTTTAATTTACAGTGACTTTATATTTGGATGAACACTGAATTTACAGTGTATATAGTGAATTTACAGTGTATATAGTGAATTTACAGTGGATATAGTGAATTTTCAGCAAGTTTAGAGTGAATTTACAGTAAATTTTCGGTGGATTTGCAGTGGATTTACGAAATAAAGCATGTAGGTCATAAGGTATTAAATTAACATTTAAAGTAGCCAATAAATCTGCTCTTAAAGCAGCTAGCAAAGAAGTCAATAAAGTTGACGGAATCAATAAAGTTTCTGAAAAAAAAAAAAATCCCAGCCAGTAACGTGGCTAAAAGCACAGCTAAAAATTGTTGCCAATATTGTAGGTAACGAAGTGGGTAATAATGCAACTAATAAAGCAGGTGATAAAGTCGCAGCAAGTCACATGTCACTGGAATCAGCTTGCTGTTGCTCTCTTTTTAACAGGGAAATTAGTTTCTGTTCTACTTAATTGCTGTTTAAATAGCGTGTCAGTGTCACTGTTTGGGTGCATAAATCAGGGTTCGTTGGGCCCTACGTCACGCACGTGCGTGTCACGTAGATGTACGTGAGTAGATGGAGATGTACGCTATATGGATGTACATGTAATAATGCTACTGTTGTCACCATTTTGATTCGTGACTTCACCAAGAAAATGTCACCCTTTTAATGGTCAGTTTACACGAAGGCAAATTTCGTGAGAGATTTGTCCACGAGAGTTTACGAATGTAAAATCGCCTTTGGATATAACGACTCTAAACGCGTCTATGTCGCACACATAAACAGAGAGACGTCTCTTGTATTGGCAAGATGCTAAATTGATCCACTGGGAACTAGACTGAAGACAATATAGATTCCTTGAATGTTATTTGTCTTGACAAAAAGCTGAACTGACCCACTGGAAACCAGACAGGAAGAGACGAAGATGTTTTGAAGCTTCAGTACCGACGCACCATTGCTCTAAACACTGGCCCCTATTTTATTTCAACTCCATTAATTAACTCATAAGATATTAGATAATAAAATTTATCAAAGCAAGCAAGAATAACACCAGTCCTGTGGTTCTTTGTCTGTGATATAATCTATTAGCCTGGCCACCCCCTACAAAGGCTGAGGGACTGATTATTTCAAATTTACCACTGCCATCTCCAGTGTTATATACGCCTGTATTTGACTGAAGAAGCCTCTTATGTAGGCGGAACGTCTCAGCCGACACTGGCACACTTCTACAATTTCTCTGAGATAATTTTTCCCCTCAACCTATATGTTGCAGGTCTTGCAACATTGCATAGCTCCTGATGAAGCATGAGAGTGTGAAAGATCTTGGTTTGAAGATTTCCAACTCCACACACACACACATATATATATTATATATATATATATATATATATATATATATATATATATATATATATATATATATATATATATATATATATATATATATATATATATATATATAAATACTAGTGCGTCTATAAATATTATTTTATTTCCGAGTTTATATTAATTTTGGTAATATTTCGTGTTCTTTACAACATGCAAGGGAATACCACCCTTCTTTCCCTATCTCATAAGATCAAAACTAGCTTAACATATCGCATTTTCCCCTCCTCAAAAATGTGCAAGGTAATATGGCCTTTCCTGCCCTATAACATAAGGTCAAAAATCGCATAACACGCCCTGTTTCCTCTCTGTAAGTCACGAAATGTAATACTACCTTTCCTGCCCCATCACATAAGGTCGAAATACGCTTAACCTGTCATCTTATTTCCTGCCATAAGGGTCGAATCAGATAGAGCCGTCAGGACACTGGGAATTATGTACCCATGAGAAGACGTAGGTAAGATGCTCCTAGTGTCGTTAGTGTCAGTGGAGAGGTGAGGAGAGCGTGACCTGCTTGCTGAGTGCTCCAGCCACCGGACGCATCCGCTACAAGCAGGTTAACAGGGCAGACAACAGGTAACAGGGTAGACAACAGGTAACAGGGCAGACAACAGGTAACAGGGCAGACAACAGGTAACAGGGTAGACAACAGGTAACAGGGCAGACAACAGGTAACTATACACCCGCTACAAACAGGCTAAGAAAACAGATAACAGGTAATTCGATGAAAATTAAGACACATGTGCAGCATCTGGGTGTCTTTATTGTAGACGTTTCGCCCTCCAGTGGCTTTATCAGTGCAAAATCAAGGACATGAATAGAAGACAGTAGAACTATATGCAAAAGATGAGGTAATCAGTACCTCAGCCTTGGAGTTGAAGAGCACCGTAGTCGTGGAGATTCTTCGAAGGTCTCTCTCTCTCTCTCTCTCTCTCTCTCTCTCTCTCTCTCTCTCTCTCTCTTTGTATGATTCCTTGTATTCTTTGCATTCATCCTTTATCTCTCTGTTTACGTCCTGCTAATATGATTACACGCTGCCGCGTTGGGTGCTTGTGACGGAGGTTAGGGGGTGAGGGAGGTTAGGGGGTGAGGGAGGTTAGGGGAGTGAGGGAGGTTACTAGAGTGAGGGAAGTTAGGGGGTGAGTGAGGGAGGTTAGGTGGTGAAGGAGGTTAGGAGGTGAGTGAGGGAGGTTAGGTGGTGAGGGAGGTTAAGAGGTGAGTGAGGGAGGTTAGTGAGGGTCGTCCCGGACCCCTCTCATCTTGCTAATGGTCCAGGATTGACAGAAACATCGCCTCAAGTTTCCCCTCTAAATTTGGGGTTACCTGAGGGAAGGACGCAAGTGGTTAAGAGGGAACATAGTAACTGAGTAGGAAATTAGCTAGCTAGGTAATTAGCTATCTAAGTAATTACCTATTTAGGTAATCTGCTAGCTAGGTAATTACCTAAGAAGGTAAGTAAAGTAGTTAGATGGCTAAATAAGTTAGTAACTAGGTATGTAAGTAGGTAAATGCCTAAGGAGGCAGGTAGCTACAATGAGACTAGCAAGCTACACTAATTATTATTATTATTATTATTATCATCGGGAGCGCTAAACCCGTAGAGATTATACATCGCCTGTGTGGGGGGGGGGAGGTATTCAGGCTTAATTCAGAGAACTGGAACACAGATTCTATTCCCTAGATCAAGAGCCCCTCACCAGCGTCAAGGAACCTCCCTTGAGGGGTGGCTACACTGAGATGAACCAGCTACACTGAGATTAGCTAGCTACACTGAGATGAGCCAGCTACACTGAGATTAGCTAGCTACACTGAGATGAGCCAGCTACACTGAGATTAGCTAGCTTCACTGAGATTAGCCAGCTACACTAGGATTAGCCAGCTACATTGAGATTAGCCAGCTACACTAGGATTAGCTAGCTACACTGAGATTAGCTAGCTACACTGAGATTAGCTAGCTACACTGAAATTAGCTAGCTACACTGAGATTAGCTAGCTACACTGAGATTAGCTAGCTACACTGAGATTAGCTAGCTACACTGAGATTAGCTAGCTACACTGAGATTAGCTAGCTACACTGAGATTAGCTAGCTACACTGAGATTAGCTAGCTACACTGAGATTAGCTAGCTACACTGAGATTAGCTATAGCTACACTGAGCGTTTAACAAATCTTTCAAAAAACTACTGAGATAACAAGTCAACCCTGCATTGAGGCGCGTCTAGCTGCAAACAAGCTAATCCAAATGAGTTAGAAAATATGAACTAGATAATCACAAAATCATTTAATATACGCAATAAAAAAATGAGATATAAAAACATTGTTTTAAAACCTTCATTTCCGTCTTACATCACCATACATTTACTGGGGGGTTGAACTCCAATAGCCATTTACCTGGCATCGGAAGACAACGCGAGAAACCTAAAAGAAATACACCCTAGGTATTAGACGAATTACTGGCGATCTCACAACGGCATTGAGATCACCAGAAACAAAGACATCAAACAAGGAACAACAAAAACAGTAAAGGCACGAATAATCATGCTGGAATTATTATGCATAAATCATCTGAAGAATGCAGATGAGTAGGAAGGCAGGCAGCTGGCCCGGGATAATGAATCTCCTGAATATTATCATTGCTAAGTTAGTTAAGCTGCGGGGTATTATTCTGGGTGTAACAAGAGCTTAAATTTGGAGAGACGACTCACATTCTTGAAGACCTTGTGAGGAACCAAGATCAAGATTGGTTTATAAGGCAACGAGGACTTGCGACTAATACCTCCTGTTTCTGGGAAACACAGGAACTCACTTTGCTCTTCCGAAGCGATGAATCCGCGCCTCTGCCTGGCCTGTGTTGTCGTGTTTTGGGGAATTATGGAAATAAAACATTGGGAAGGGTTGATATATTAGGTTTAAAACCCATAGACTAAACGAGGCTGAAGAATTGTATTGTATACCGTATTATGTAAACTAAACGAGGCTATTTAAGAGTGTACATCACCTGTAGAATGCTATACTCCTTAAACTAAGGTTCAAAGTAAACTGTCAGCTTGTATGCACTGAGGTATACACACACACATCTCTCATACACCCTTCTGACTCAGAAGAAACTATCATGCAAAAATCAGAGATAGCCAAACAGGCTCTGCCAGAACCTCCCCAAAACATGCTTTTCCAGGACCCCGCTGAGGCAGACGACGTCTAAAAGACAGAAAGTCTGACCAGGTTGTAATGAATGGCTGACATCGCGTCTCGTCTGGCCCCGGGACGACCCTCTTAACTTATCACATTTTTGGAATATATTCATCCTTCAGAGTGCCACCCGTGGCGCTGACCGTGGCAGTTGTACACCCATGACACTCAAAGGGGCGGACGGAAGGGTCAAATGAGAAGAGAGAATGGGAATCGGAGGAGAGCATCTTGCTTAGAGGGAAGAGTGTGGGGAAGAAAACTAAGGATAAGAGGAGGTAAGAGAGTTAGGAAGTGAAGATGAGGGAGACGGAGGAAATGAGAACAGACAGAACTGACAACACAGAGACAACACCCAGACAACACTTGGCTTTTACTGCTTTAAGGACAATGTACACTGCCACAAACACAGCAGGGAGGACACTCCCCGCTTCTCACTTCACACGGGCACCCCCAGCGTAACCTGAGGTGGTGGTAGTGGTAGTAGTAGCAGTAGTAGTAGTAGTAGTAGTGGTGGTGGTGGTGGGGGTCGTGGTAGAGGTAGCAGTTATAATAATATTCTATGTAGAGGCAATATCGACTGTGGTAACGACAAATGTTGTATTTTCTGGTGCTGAATATTATTTAGCTCTTCTGAGAAAGCCAACAAATCGTAAAACCATCCTCTATGTTGCAAAGCCATCCTCTGTGTTCCAAAGCCAGCCAGTATACTGCGAAGCCACTTAATATGTAATCAATTCACATACTGGGTTGAAAGATACTCACTTCTTCAAGACTCTAGCCTCGTCATAAAGTGAATAGAGGGAATGTTTTTATTATCAACTCTGTGCTGGCTTTTCTGGCTGACTGATGGCTGTTTTGGCTGTGTTAGCTGGCTTTTCTGGCTGACTGATGGCTGTTTTGACTGTGCTCGCTGGCTCTTCTGGCTAACTGATGGCTGTGCCATCTAGCTCTTTTCATACCTGCTGTAACATACTGCTTTTTTGAGAGTAAAAACAATTTTGACTGACAGCTGGCTGTTTTGGCTGATCCTACTAGCTATTATGGCTTATTCTATTAGCTATTATAGCTAATTCCATTAGCTATTTTGCATGATTCTACTAGCTGTTTTGGCTGTGCCAGCCGGCAGTCCTATGCTAGTTATGCAGATACCAAAATCTTATGCAAAGAGGCAAAATACAAATGACGGTACCAACCTCGCAAGAAGTACTAGATAAGTAGGGTGATAAATAGCCGAAGGAATTTAACGAAGATAAATGTCAAGAAGTGGGAAATAGGTGACATTGAGAACAGGATCCCTCAAGATTGTTGATTGTGTGATAAAATCTTTACAATACTGGACGGAGGAAAGATCTTGAGGGGGAGAAGAAGGGGAAGAAGGAGGGAGAGGAGGATAGGGAGGAGGAAGGGAAAAATTTAGAGTAGATTACTACTGGAAGCTGATATATAAAAAAGAACCTGCCTAGCATAGGCCAGTAAGGTTATGTTCATCCATTATTTTCTTAAGGTCTGATGCAAAAGTGTGTCATGACCAGTTCCCAGCCAGGGAAGACCAGTTCCCAGCCAGGAAAGACCAGTTCCCAGCCAGGGAAGACCAGTTCCCAGCCAGGGAAGACCAGTTCCCAGCCAGGAAAGACCAGTTCCCAGCCAGGGAAGACCAGTTCCCAGCCAGGAAAGACCAGTTCACAGCCAGGAAAAGCCACTTCACAGCCAGGAAAGCCAGGGAAAACTCCTCCTTCACATGAAAAGAAAGCTCCAGTGCACTGGTCGTCAAGTAACTTAAAGCATCGCCCGAAATACATTTATCTTTTTCGACAACCAAAACCCGCCACCACAAGCTTGCCTGAGTCGAGTACATACGCATAAATGTGCGTAAATATCTCCCGATAGCGATTTACGGCGAAGTTTGCGTAATCCACAAAGAGCTAAGGACCATCTGAGTAAGGCAAGAGCAAGGGTTTTATGGACGCGTTTAAAACCTGTTTATTAGAACGGTCTCTATACACTACTCCTGCTGTGGCTTCTTATGTGAATGGATCTGTGTGTTTTATGTTTTCGTGTGAATTATGTGAGCCAAACATCGTGCAGTTTTACGAGCGGTAAAAGTGTGCAGTTCTGGTGAGAGTTTGTTGACAGCAGAGTTCGGTCTCCAGACACTTCGGTGGAGACAAATGGTATAAAATACCGTCACGGTGAAAAAAAAAAAAAACTTAAATGCAGTATAATGCGATCCTTTATTGACTACGTTTCGCCCACACAGTGGGCTTTGTCAAGTCACAAGCAGATCTACCTGGGTAAAGAGAACATGAGTGTATATAGTGTGGAGCGTCAGGAGGAGAATGTTGGGGAGGTTGTATTTGAGACGGACCTACACAGGATGGGCGAGTGTGCGTGTTGTTTGTGACTTGATAAAGCCCACTGTGTGGGCGAAACGTAGTCAATAAAGGATCACATTATACTGAATTTGTGTTTTATTTCTCCTCAAACTTCACACTAAAATATGTTTTTCTTGTGAAGGATTGATAAAACTGATTTATATAGTACTTGGATACTACCCCTGGTCACAGACCCGTCCGCGGGGGCCTTGACCCCCGAAACCCTCTCCAGGTATACCCCGAGGGTTGAATATAAAGGCCAGTAGATGTAGAAGAAGCAAACTAATACTGAGTCTGTACGTGGTAAACAACAAAGATTCACTATTTTTCTGTCTGTTTCTTATTAGACCTGGCCGCGGGGGCGTTGACTCCCGGAACCCTCTCCAGGTAAACTCCAGGTATACAGTACACATTAGGAGGGGAATGTACAGGTGAGAGAATGTGCAAACAACGAAGATTTATGTGTGGCAAACAACGAAGATTTATGACTCAAGAATCATAATAACACGATCGCAAGCAAAACACGAACCGGTTAACTCACTGGCCTGTGCCTTGGGTTGAACCCCCACCCGTTCGAAACCCGGTCGAGACTTCAGTATATGTTGCAATAAGATTACAGTAAACAGGTGATACCACAATACAGAAAACAACCACTGTGAAAAACTTCCAAACGCTTTCGTGATTTTTCACATTATCAAGGAACTGTAGAAATAATAGAAGTGGTGAAGGCTTATGAGGCTGAGATAGCACCTCACGGTCAACATCCGACACCACACCCGGCCCTTTATGATGATGCGGGTGAGATGGTCAAGGACCTGTCAAGAAGTGATGAGGATGAAACACATCACAAATCACCCACACTTGGAAGAGGAAACTTTTGACGACGTTTCGCCCAGTCCTAGACCAATATCTAGTAGCAAAAATACTTTTTGCGTCCCTATTTGTGGTTGCAGGGGGTCGAATCTCAGCTTCTGGCCATACATCATAGCCAGCTGTGAACGTGGTCACTCCTCCCTTGCCTCGGGTGCCCACAGTGCCTATTATTGAAGCTGTGTATGGAGTTTGCCTCCAAATATTAGTCCAGTTCATTCATCTTCCTGACCACCCTAAGTACTGTGTGCGTCGTTATCATGGTTCCTCTCTCTTCTCGAGTAGTGTATTTTGTATGTCGTTATCATGTCTCCCATATCTCACTGTGTCGTGTATTTTGTATTAATAATAATAACAATAATAATAATAATAATAATAATAATAATAATAATAATAATAATAATAATAATAATAATAATAATAATAATAATAATAATAATAATCTGTTCGTCAATAGATCCTAAGATAATTCAAAACTCAAATTTAAATTCAAGATATTCCATGATTTTCTTTATGTCTGTCCGTCATTGTTTTGTGATGTGTCTTCGCTATCGATTTTTAGAGTTAGATTTTGCCCATCTAAGTGGTAGTGGCTAGTTTACTGTGTCTCATATCCATCCAGTGGTAGTGGCTAGTTTACTGTGTACCTCATTTCCATCCTGCGGGTGCTAGTGGCTAGTTTATTGTGCACCTTATATCTAACCTGCAAACAGTAGCGCAAGACCAAGTGGATACATGAAAAGCCGATATACTAGGCCTTAAAAAGGGGGTCTTAACTGGAGTACTCAGAAATATAGTAAATAAGTATTTTAAATTCTAATCCATATTCCATTACGGAGCAGCAAAAAGTTAGGTTAGTTACGTGAAGGTGAATGGCAAGACGCCTTGGGTAAACACGTCTGAACCTCGAGGGGTAAATTAGAAGCATCTAAGATCTAGACTTTTGATAAGGTAATTTCTAAGGCCCATTTTAGGGCAAAGGAACGTGAGTATCGCATATCAATCTGGCCATCATTATCGTGTATAGACTAACAGTCAGGTCAATAACTTATCTATCTTTCTAAATTGAGTGTAGGGTCTGGCGGCTGGACCCTACGTCGTTTGAAGAGTAACCCATAAAGCTGTAGTGTCCTCTCCTCTACTATAGTAGCCACGTGTAATATATAATCCGGGGGAATAAAAGCGGATTTACTCGGGGTTGAACTGGCGGCAACCACTCCGGACGACCCAGGGTGTTTATGAGTGAGCCTGCTGGGCCGGTAATGGTCGCCCGGCTACACTAACCCAACCTACCGTGGAGACCAAGTCGCTCACTGTAGATCGTCGGCTCCTGCTTCACTTCGCAGTTATACACTTCAGACGTTAGGGGAAGAAGGTTCTGCGTGGCTCCTGGCTCTAGGGAACTGAGATCTCTTTGCCAGGCTGGAGCTTCGAACACTCCTCGAAGGGAGTGTTTCAGTTTTTTTGCGTATACGAATGCGTGGTGAGTAACTGCGCATGCGGGCAAGATATGAACGCAACAGCATGCCCGGACAGCATACAAGAAGGGTTTTATGTCGTTCACTAATTACAAGATCATCTGAAGCTTACCACTGTCATGCTCCAAGAGTGCAACCCTGGTCTGGAAGCTGCCGAGTGAAGGCTTGTGCCACGGGAGTGTTTTGATTGGCTTGTGTTCGTCAGGGACTGGTCCCCGGCAGGCAGTTCATCAACCATCAGAGCTAGCCAGGTATAATCCTCCTCTCCCTCATCTCCACCTTCCTTCAGCGTCCTCCTACTGCCCTCCTGCGGCTACCACCGAGGGCTTTCATGATAACTGGACATGCTCCGCAGATGCCACGATGACCAGGCATCATTACTCAGCTTTCATATATGCCACACCTGCACACTGCCTATGATGAACTAAGTCGTAAGTATCCTGGCAGAGCGATACGCTGTGGGGGAAATTCAGCTTCGGCCGCTAATAATATTTCGGATAATTCGTTTGGCAATACGTATTTCCGGGAAAATGTAAAGGCAATAAACTGCTTGCTAGAGAATCGCACTAAAATTTACTACTACCGCAGTCAGAGTAGTACACAGCTGAACGTAAAGGTGGGATATTCCAGCTCAGGAACAACCTCATCATTACCGCGTGTTGCCTCTGACTAACGACCACACCAGCCAATATCTTATCCCACTCAAACACAAATCTAAGTCGTGGGTAGAGATGTCTTAGACAACGAGGCTGATTAAAATGAAACGTAATTCGTCCCAGACTTCTCGTGAACCCTTATACCAGCTTGTAAATTCCAATTAGTTCAAATATAACTGAACCCTTGAGGAGTTCAAATATAACTGAACCCTTGAGGATGAATTGAAAAAAAAATATAGAAAGACACACAACGTCGTGATGTAAAATCCTATATCAAGGGGTTTCGCATATATCACAGGAGGAGTTCTTCACCCCTGAACCCTGAACAGCTTTCTGGTGGTGGCTTAAAGGCATAGAGCCAGCCCTGAGGCTGACCCTACCCAGCCCTGTGTGCACTGGAGCACGAACAATACACACAGTGGGAAATGATGAGTTTCATAATTTATAATCCCAAGGAGAGGAAGAAAAGAGCAGTTTAGCCATCATTTAGCCACAAAGAACGCCATAAAACTGCCCTAGAAGGAGGTGGGTGGAGACTGCAACGTCTCTCAGCAGGAACGCAAGCAATCTTAGTGGAATGAAGTCGCCTCTCAAGACGTCATTTAAATCCCGCTGGTAGTGTCGGTATTTCGGCCACATGTGCGAGAAATATTAGTTATCCGGTGGAGGGAGGTTCCTGCCCTCTCCCACACGTGCATAATGTTATTCATAATAGTATACAGCAGGGTCTTATCTAGTTCCTGGGACCCCGTCTGTTTCTTAACCCCGCCTCTCGTCAATCATCTGTTTATTTTATGACTTAGGACAGACTGCTGGTTCAGCCTTGTGAGAGAAAATATTGCAAACGTCTCATATTTAACATTTACATGCAAACAACAACAATAACAACAGACGCACTGGTCTTTGAAGACTCAGATGAGTCAAAGGGATGTTAGGAAGTATTTCTTCAGTCATAGAGTTGTCAGGAAGTGGAATAGTCTGGCAAGTGATGTAGTGGAGGCAGGAATCATACATAGCTTTAAGACGAGGTATGATAAAGCTCATGGAGCAGGGAGAGAGAGGACCGAGTAGCGGTCAGTGAAGAGGCTGGGCCAGGAGCTGAGTCTCGACCCCTGCAACCACAAATAGGTGAGTACACACACTTTCTCACTCCCCTCTATTCTCCTTGTGCTTACTCCCTCTTCCCTCTCTGCCTCCCCCCCTCCCGTGTACCTGGTTCCACTTACGAAGAAGGTTACTTACTCCACCTGGGATGTCCGACATCCTGCTCCACTCCACTTGGGGTGGCATCCTGCAGCACTCCACCTGGGGTGGCATCCTGCACCACTCCACCTGGGGTGGCATCCTGCACCACTCCACCTGGGGTGGCATCCTGCACCACTCCACCTGGGATGGCATCCTGCACCACTCCACCTGGGTGGCATTGCACACTCCACCTGGGGGCTTCTACCACTCCACCTGGGATGGCATCCTGCACCACTCCACCTGGGGTGGCATCCTGCACCACTCCACCTGGGATGGCATCCTGCACCACTCCACCTGGGATGGCATCCTGCACCACTCCACCTGGGATGGCATCCTGCACCACTCCACCTGGGATGGCATCCTGCACCACTCCACCTGGGATGGCAGCATCCTGGACCCACTCCACCTGGGATGCATCCTGCCCCTCCACCTGGGATGGCATCCTGCACCACTCCACCTGGGATGGCATCCTGCACCACTCCACCTGGGATGGCATCCTGCACCACTCCACCTGGGATGGCATCCTGCACCACTCCACCTGGGATGGCATCCTGCACCACTCCACCTGGGATGGCATCCTGCCCCCTCACCTGGATGGCATCCACCCCTGGGATGGCATCCCCCTCCACCTGTGCATCCTGCACCCTCCACCTGGGATGGCATCCTGCACCTCACCGGGATGGCATCCTGACCTCCTGGGATGGCATCCTGCACCACTCCACCTGGGATGGCATCCTGCACCACTCCACCTGGGTTGGTCGGTATCTTCTGGACTTCCCACAAATCTTCCACTTTTTCTCCCGAAGTCTGATGGTGCAGGTTTTATGTCGTTTATCATGACTAAGCGAACATACGACAAATAAATCAATCACAAGACGTTCTTCAGCCCTTCAGGTGGCAGTGATGCTGAGTGACTCAACCAAAGATATCTTGAGCGTCTCAAGAAGTAAGTTTACCGTCTTCGGTATGGCTGGAGACATCTTGTGTGTCTCAAGAAGTAAGTTTAGCATCTTCAGTAAGGCTGGAGACATCTTGTGCGTCTCAAGAAGTAAGTTTACCGTCTTCGGTATGGCTGGAGACATCTTGTGCGTCTCAAGAAGTACGTTTACCGTCTTCGGTATGGCTGGAGACATCTTGTGTGTCTCAAGAAGTAAGTTTACCGTCTTCAGTGAGACTAATACATCCCAAGTACTATTCATCAACATTGAAAACAAGGATAACAGAAATTGTTTATCAGTAGATTTACACAGAGGGAATACTACACATAGCACATATCTTTTAATTTAAATATTATATAATATTAATTATTATGTACACATGAACTCAATCGTTATAATCATAACCATAATTTTTAGAAGGATGCAGGGGTAAGCCAGCTGAAGGCCTCGATCAGATGACCAAAAGCTCCAGCTGCGAGTCATCATACGACTAAAGACCCCTCGTCAGGGATATCCTGTTTCCTGACGAAGGTTACACCTAACCTAACCTAACCTAACCTAACCTAGCAAAAGGGCCATAAAGTATCTGTGAACGGGAAATAAGCAGGCTTTATCCTAGGAAGTGGAGGGTAGATATAATTATCCGGATCAACACCGGGCTGCAGGGGGAGGGAAAAAAAGGGAAAAAAATACGAAACCAGACGAAAAGTATTTCACAGGCAGTGAAGTTTTTGACCATCTATGTGGGATGACTTAAATCAAGGCCCAAACTACAGTGATATTCAAGGTTCTGAAGATGGAACCAGCTCCATCATGGACCTGGAATATATTGTGGCACTGTTTACTCTATGGGAGGACCCCAGGAAATAAGTGTCACAGGAGTGCCACAGGAAAGAAGTGCCACAGGAAAGAAGTACCCCAGGAAAGAAGTGCCACAGGAAAGAAGTGCCACAGAAAAGAAGTGCCAAAGAAAATAAGTGCTTCTTCCTTATCCAAAAAAAAAAAAAAACATTTATATATAAAGTATCTTCCATACATTATTTATGTTACTGATATTAAAAATATTTCACTTCTCATATAAAAAAAATGTTTCAAGTTTACTTGCTAAGGCCCATGAATGAGTAGTTACTGCCTGAAAACCATCCTTAATGCATTTGTTGGTTATCACTTTAATCATACTAAAGTATGACTTCAAGCACGAAAATAACCTAGCCAACACAATGTCATCCAATCAATCCCAGAAGAGTGATAATCACGTATCTCCAGGTGCACTCTTACACCTTAAGTCACCTCGAGGTTATTACCTCCTCTTTCAGCCCCTCGCGTTTGTCCACAGGGGGTTTGAGCAGAGGTAACGCGATCGTTAATGTCTCCCAGATACGAGCATCTTCTCTCAGGTGTACTTCAAGATCTTATCCAGCCCCTGTGAGTTTTACTCCCAGGGGCTAAGCAGCCCCCATGTTAATCACTCAGTGGCCTCATAGTTCTTATCCATCCCTATATGTCTTGCTCCCAGGGACTCTTCTCCCAGTTACTCTTTTTTCTTATACAGACTCTTGTTATTTTTACTCCCAGGGATTAAGCAGCTCCCATATTAATCTCAAAGTGGTCTCCTAATTCTTTTCCATCCCTGATATACTGTCAGAACTTCCTCCGGTCGTAAAATCCCCCACAACTTCACATCAATACTCTGCTCGGTCTTCATGACTGCATCCTGCAGCAGGGCAGACGAGTATCATCAACATACATACACTGCCCTAAACGTACTAAGTGTCAGAGGTTGCAACATACGTTTTGGACACGAAACTTGACTCTCTTCTGACAAGAGGATGGGACGGGTCGAGCGACCGAAATCCCGGTTTCGGACTGCAACCGAACCCTCAAACTCGGCAGTATTTATGAGAGTAAAACGTCATAAGCCGTCCACGTCTCCGAGAGAGCTTCTGTCATTATTGCACTAGTTGATAAGGGCCATTTGATGATGCAATGTGACCTGAGAAAAGGTTTATCTCTCCGCCAGGAGGCGAGGTAGACATCCCAGGGAGCAGGGCCTCATAAAGCTCTAGGTGTCCCAGCAAGAACGATCCTAAATAGCTTGCAATTGAAATCCGACAAGGAAATAACCAGGAACAAGCTTCTCTCTTTCTCGGTACAAGAGGGTACCGGGTGCCGGTAGCTCGGCGTCTCGTACCGGTGATTTTTACCAGGTGTTGGGGGTCGTGCACATCTTGCCGGTGAATGTTACCCAGTGTCAGCATTTGTTATAATATACGTCTATGGTAGGAACCTTGAAAATAAAAAGCGTCCAGATTTTGTCTAGGTCACATATCTTTACAATTTCGTATAGCAACTACAAGAGAAGAATGGCACTAGAGAGTGCGTGGAGAAGAAGATAGGCACTCACTCTTGCAACAGAGTGCATCAGAGTGCCAGAATATAGAAGTGAAACCATTGCAATTGATGAGTATCATATGTATATTGCAACTATGGTTCATACCATATTGCTTTGAGAAATGCATAGAATTAGTTGAGCTAAAATAATTCTAATTTCTTGAGATTGTGATGGTAGCAATTATTTAGGTTGTTATGATGAGTGTTACAATGGAAAGTTCACTCACAGGATGAGTGATGGGTTGCTCACTCACAAGTCGAGTGGTGAGTCTTCACTCTGCGTCCTTTCACTCTTCAGGTCTTTATCGTCTTAATCTTCAACATCACAAGTCTTGAGAAGTCAGGTTTTTACAGACCAGGTTCCACAAGCTCCTTGACAACACGTCAACACTTCACAGTCACTTCACATATATGTTCCTCTCTACTTTCTCACTTCACAGTCACTTCACATATGTGTTCCTCATTTCTTTCTTACACTTCAGTAACACTAACCAGTTCATTTCCCCTACTTTTCACAGTTGTGTCCCACCCCCTTCCCTGCATCACTTCCCCTATACCACTTCCCTTCCCCCCTTCCCTTCACCACACTCTATAGCATTCATGCTATACCTCAAAGCCATATAGGGACTATATAAATGCTATATACCAGGATATAGCCTCTATTTCAGGGAATGAAGTATTCTAGACTGGTGGTAAACAAGTGTCACGAAGCCTTAATGACCCTCATGAAGTATAATTAACTAATTAACCTCCAAGGCATAATAGCCCTTTAAGGCTTCAAACGTAAAAAACCTCACAAAACATCAACCCTTTACAAGCACAAAACATTCCGCCTTTACTCTCTAATTTCTCGGATAATAAAAAATGTAAATATTCTCTAAACATTAAAAAAAATGTTTCAAGACAGTACTGAAATTTTTAGTCGACATTCGTAAATCTGATTAAAGACCTTATTGATGTTTACATTTCCTATAAACATTATTTCTATGTTTTAATTATTTATTCTATAGTTATATTTTCATTAGCAGTCAAAAAGGTTTTTATAAAAGTTTCTAGAAAATATTTATACTTTTTTTTTGACAATAAAGAATGTCTTTATAGACGTTAATATTTATTTCAGTATAAATGCTAAAGGCCCTGATTTTACTCTTTTATCCCTAATTAAGGGATATTTCAACGTTAAACATTCCTGGATAACCAGCATTCCCGATGCTTCGTAGAGCCGTGAGTGTTTGTCGCTCCTTCAATCTATAAGAACTCCTGGATCCTTCATTATTTCCTAAGGATTCTCTGGCCCTTAAGGAAGCCCTGAGGACTCCCGGATCCTTCAGTACTGCAATTCCTAAGAACTCCTGACCCTTAATCAATCCCTGAGGTTGTTGCCCAGGGATATTCCGAGTGACAGGACGAGCGAGAGTGATTGTTTACTGCGCACGCGCACTCAGGGGCACCCTTACCAGATGACTGGTCCCTGAGGACCTTAGGAGGAGGAGGAGGGGCAATATATATAATTCAGGAGTGAAACTACCTGAAATTAAGAGGTGAAATCACCTGAAGCAACTCCTGAAGAATTATAAATTAGAGAGAGAGAGAGAGAGAGAGAGAGAGAGAGAGAGAGAGATGTTCACGGTCTCCAGCCGTCTGGGAGAGAGACTCCGGCCCAAGTGCTGTGAGCCGTAAATCAATTACCGGAGCCGGCGATGTATTTATTTAGCTCGGGTATTATATCAGCGAGAGAGTTAGAGATCCCACGTGTTTTTCCTCCTCACTCTCCTGCACGAATATATTAATGCGATGCCAAGTCATGGCTAACAATGCGTCGTGACGTTAACGATCTCGCTCGCTAACGCGGTTCCGTCCTCTGACATCGCTGGAAGAAGATTTTATTTTGGTCCAGCGAAGGAGAGCTGAAGAATCTATCAGAAAGCCGTGTGTTTGTGGGTATTCCTCGCAGGCAGTGGTAAGGACCGTATTCACGCCATCTTCATCCTTGCTATCTGAAAGGACTATCAGCACTCAAAGTCGAGTGAGAGGAGATATGATCGATTTATAGCGAGAATAAACATGAGTCTCGGGTGGAGGGGGTGGATGGAGAGGGTGGATGGACGGGGGTAACTCACCTAAGCTGATTAATTGTACCTCCCTCCAGTCTTTATTTCTGGGCATCAGCCGTGGCTCCATAAATTAAGGGGACACCGTGAAAGGTACCAATCATCTTTAGTAATATTTTGCAATTATTCCGTAAGAGAACGTCGGTGAGAAGACATTTATCAAATACTTACAATAAGGAAACGGCCAGTGACCGGCCCAGCACGGGGGAGGCTAACTTGATGGCTCATTCTTTGCATATATTAGTAAATTAACATATACAATTGAATTTATCTCGGCAAAGCATGAGACGAACGCCAGATAACCAAAAACTCAACTCTCATTGGACATCCCTTAATATAAACAATAACTTTTAGGTCATGTCGTGAAGCTAAGGATCATTTTCTGCTCTTGTCATTTACGAAAGAACCACAACACCGTCGAGAATCAGCTAGACTACTTATATCCGCACTTAAACTTAATTTAAACCAGGGCGCTCTACACGGGAGAATTCGGTCTATAAAACGATAGCGACGTCGGTATGCAGATGAGAAGAGACAAAAAACAAACCTCATTCCTTTGTTTTATTGCTGTTGCAAGACAGACGGCTCTTGACACTTGGTACAACTTTAAAAACAGGTCTAGACGAGTCTTGTTAATGCCAACTCTGCCTCCAGATGAAGAACTGACATGGATGTAAATAAGAGGACTACATCTTGCCGCTGCAAGTAGGGAGTTCGTCTTGAGATGTAGAGGAACTCTAACTGTGACAGCTCCGATATCTGACTGGGAAAGTAGAGAGATCTCACTGGGAAAAGCAGGGGAATCTGACTGGGAAATTAAAGGGAGATCTGGTTGAGGGAGAAGGGAGGTCTGGCTGATAAATTGAGAGTGTAGGATATACCTGAGAAATTTAAAATGATTTTGACAGGAAAAAAGGGAAGATTTGGCTGAGAAAGTAGAACAATTTAGCCAGGAAAACACTGCGATCTCCCCATGAAATTAAGAAAACCTAAGAAAGTGGGAAGACCTATTTAAGAGAGGTCTAAGAAATTAGGACAAATCTAAGAAAGGAGGAAGACCTGTCTAAGAAAATAAGAAAACTTACCTGGATAGATACCGCACTAAGGACTAGCAGTTTCAAGACCAAGTATGAATTTCAGAAGGCAATTACACTATACAGATGCGGTAAGGGGTGAAACTGATTACCTTTTACGTGACGTTTGGATGCGGTAAAGGGCGATTACCTTCAACTCTATCATCTTTCGACGCGGTAAAGGGCGATTCCCTTTTACTCTATTATCTTTGGATGCGGTAAAAGACCATCGGACCATTCTGATGGTCATAAGGCCATCAGAATGATGCATGAGATACAATCCTTCTCTTGTTAGCAACCCGTTGTAATTTTTCAATGTGTGTAACAGTGTTTGTACTCGATATTTGAAGGCATATACACATCAGTAAGTGTGTATCTCATATATATATATATATATATATATATATATATATATATATATATATATATATATATATATATACCGAGATTTATATTTAATCCTCATTTGATTGGGGAAATTACCGACAGACCTTTGGCTGTCTTCAAGAAGAAACTTGACAAGGTCCTCAAACCAGTTTCTGATCAGCCTGGCTGTGGTTAGTACGTTGGATTGCTTGCGGACAGCAGTAACAGAATGGTCAATGAGGCCTTGATCCACTCGGAGGCCTGGGCTAGAACCGGGCTACAGGAGCGTTGCCCGCTAAAACACCCTTCAGGTAGCCTTCAGAATACCAGACCTGTATACTGATATACACACATATGTGTGTATCAGTATACAGGTCTGGTTTAACTAATTTAGAGATTAAACTCATTTTCAAGGTTAGTTTGTAGGTTATTTGCAGCCATAATAATACTTGCTCAGTGGCCAGGTTGTACACCTAACCTAACTCCGAAGTCTGGGTGAGTTGAGCGAAGGAATTCCTCTCGGCTGGCACTGTTATTTGAGCTAATTCATGTGTGACTGCAAGCTTAGCATTCACACTCAACGCTGATGCTCTTTCTTGTTGCTGGCTCCATCTGACTCATCTCTTGCTGTGAGAACTCCCAGCATCCATCTGGTTTATCTGCGACCCTTCGTAAGGATGCTCTTCTCAGCTTTGATGTAAACTGTATTTTAGGCTTAAAATTCAGTCGACACATTTCCAGTGTTCATAGCTAAGCTATAATTCAGAGAGGAAATGTAGACGACGTTTCGGTCCATCCTCAATCATTTTCATTACTACTGACATGAACTGTGTTTTATAAATGATAACGAAGACTATAGAACAAGCATATAACGGGACAACGTCTCGCTCTCGGTAAAGCTCTTGGTAAAGCTCTACATGGAGCGAAACGTTGCCCCAGTAAAAACTTGGTCTGGAACCTGTCTCTTTAGCTTCCCACCTAGTAAGACTAAGTAAGACTGATAAATAAAAATCAGCCGGGCTGTGGTTCGTACGTTGGACTACGTGCGGACAGCAGTAACAGCCTGGTTGATCAGGCCCTGATCCACCGGGAGGCCTGGTCGTGGACCAGGCCGCGGGGGTGTTGATCCCCGGAATGCCCTCCAGGTAGACTCCAGGTATAACACAGCTAACATTTACTACTCCAAGACTGATAACACAGTCATGTATGACTGTTACCGACACACACACACACACACACACACACACACACACACACACACACACACGAGGAATAGATAAGGTGGACAGAGACAAGATGTTCCAGAGAGGGGACAGAAACAAGGGGTCACAATTGGTAGTTGAAGACTCCTATGAGTTAAAGGGATGTTAGGAAGTATTTCTTCAGTCATAGAGTTGTCAGGAAGTGGAATAGCCTAGAAAGCGACATAGTGGAGGCAGGAACCATACATAGTTTTAAGACGAGGTTTGATAAAGCTCATGGAGCAGGGAGAGAGAGAGGACCTAGTAGCAATCAGTGAAGAGGCGGGGCCAGGAGCTATGAATCGACCCCTGCAACCACAAATAGGTGAGTACAAATAGGTGAGTACACACACACACACACACACACACACACACACACACACACACACACACACTCACGCACACAGATCAAACAAAGTAATTGTAAAAATAACTCTTCCAATCGTTACTTTTTGGCACAGACCAAAACTATATTAAATATCTGTCAAAAGAATGAATGAGACTTAGCATTATTATTATTATTATTATTATTATTATTATTATTATTATTATTATTATTATTATTATTATTATTATTATTATTATTATTATTATTATTATTATTATTATTATTATGTGAATTGACGTATGGAAATACATGTTTAGATTTGATGTAGACTATCAGACTTATACTGACAGCATCCCTAGTGTGTGTGTGAGGATGTGCAGTAGTGTGCACATGGTGTTCAGAAGTCTGTGGGAGTGTGCAGGAGGGTGTGCAGAAGGGTGTACAGGAGGGTGGGAGGGTGTGTCTCCCAGGTACGCTGAGATGTGACCATCCCTCACTGTGACGGGTCTGATGTGGTCTCATTAAAGACCCAGTAGGCTGGCTCCCTCATGATTTAAGAGGCCCATTCTACCTTCCATGGTCTCCACCCGCACTCTGGCCAAAGTTAAGCTTCATCTACTTGATGGAGAAGTCTATCTACCAGTGCCATCTACCCGAGAGTGAGGATATCTACCAGCGTCGTTAAACCCCAAAGGGAAGAATATGAAGACCTCGTTGGGGAGAGTCTGTCTACCACACCTATCAGTCACATCTTTTCTTGCACCTTTGCTAACGTCTTTATCAACCCTCGGCCACACCTCTTGCACCTTTGCTAACGTCTTTATCAACCCTCGGCCACACCTCTTGCACCTTTGCTAACGTCTTTATCAACCCTCGGCCACACCTCTTCCTGCACCTTAGGCAGAGCTAGAGTCAGGCCAGGCGCTTAGCAATGCAGGTCAGGTAGAAACGAGACTGGTGCCCGACGTACAGATGGCTCTCTTAAGCTGGAATACATTATGTGGGATGCCCACTCCCTTGGATGAGAGGCTGATGCTGCTGCTGCTGTTGATGCTGCTGTTGTTGATGATGCTGCTGTTGCTACTACTACTGCTGCAGTTGCTGCTACTGCTGCTGCTGCTGCCACCCATCACCTAAGAACATAAGAAAACTCCAAAAAAAAAGACACTAGTAATCCTGGTTGTCCATTCAAGTAATCCCACGGGTTTTTAAACTCGTAGATAATATTACGATTTTCTCAAAATTTTCCATTAAAAATCTGTATAAACAGCATTTAAAAAAATGATAACCTATGTGTTTTAACCCAATCTTAACATCGATTCTGTTATTGACATGAATATAGAAAATCAAATTTCTCAATATGTCAAGAAAGAACATTTGTAAATCAGGGTGAGCATATATTTACCCATTCTAGCTCGTGTTTTTTTTTCTAACTTGGTTTTAAAGGCGGTCAAAATATTTGCTACAGTGACAGCTTGAGATTTTGGTTCACTCGTCTACAACTCAATTGCCAAGCTCGCATACATTTTTTCTACGATGGAATTTGTCTCACCGGGATCATTTGTTTCCTGTTCTGTCCTGGGATAGATGATCTTAGCATGTTGTTTACATGCTGTGCTCAGGCTAATTTGTCTTAAGTAAAAAAATCAGCTTTGTATCTCCTTTATTCCATTCTTTTAAGAGAGTGATGCTTTGAGAGCACTCGGTAGGGGGTAAACTTTGACTTCATGGAATGCAACTTTATTTGCTGGAACTTCATGTACTGGAACTTCTTGTATTGGAGCTTTATTTACTGAAACTTCTTGTACTGGTACTTCTTGTACTGGAACGTTATTTACTGGAACTTCTTGTACTGGAACGTCATGTACTGGAACTTCTTGTACTGGAACTTTATTTACTGGAACTTCTTGTACTGGAACGTCATGTACTGGAACTTCTTGTACTGGAACTTTATTTACTGGAACTTCTTGTACTGGAACGTCATGTACTGGAACTTCTTGTACTGGAACGTCATGTACTGGAACTTCTTGTACTGGAACGTCATGTACTGGAACTTCCTGTTGTTTGTGGTGTTAGTTGTCAGTTATCAAAAGCACTTGTTGATAGACACTTGGTTTGTGTGTGTACTCACCTAACTGTGATTGCAGGGGTCGATGTGTGTGTGTGTGTGTGTGTGTGTGTGTTTGGAACTTGGAGAGTATCAGTGGTAAATGTAATCTGGGCAATCACATTAAGGTGAAGGGTGGCCACCATTGCTTTAATTCAATTACTTCAAGAAGGGAGCTGGAAATAAAGAAGATTTTCCGAGGCAGAATGAGAGAGGATATCTGTGAAGACAAGTGCATCATGACAGGACATATAATGTTGACCACTACCAGTAGACCTGCTGCAGTGCTCCTTCCTTCTTGACCAGGAGTGATTTGCACCTGCCTAGCATTGGCCAGTAGGCCTGTTGCAGTGCTCCTTCCTTCTTAAGTACTACTTTTACAAATGAGTTGGTGGAGACTAACGTTCAAATCGTCGCGGCTGGAATAATTCACAGCCCTGGAATGGGATACGACACTACCGCTGACAGTATTGATGCGGCAGAACAGTCGCACAGGTGGGTCATCAACTCTGATGCACTGACAACATCATCTACAGGTGCGCAATAATAATAATAATAATAATAATAATAATAATAATAATAATAATAATAATAATAATGATAATAATATCTATATTTACTACAAGTACATGTACAAGGTATACAGGCCTAGCTGACATCAATGATATACTACTATATAGAAAGCCGCTTGTTATGCTGAGCATTTCCCGCAAATTAGGTCAGTTTTGTCCCAGGATGCGACCCACACCAGTCGACTAACACCCAGGTACCCATTTTACTGATGGGTGACCATAGATAACCGGTGTAAGGAAACACGCCCAATGTTTCTACCCTCGCCGGAAATCGAACCCGGATGATTTCCGTGTGAAGCGAGAGCTTCAGCCACCAAGCTTATACTGAGACATTGTTATGCTTTGCATAAAGCTTTATCAAGCAAATCACTAACTTTACACAGCGAAATCTTGTCACCATAAAGTTACTCTGCTTTTTTCTCACTAACCCACAACTACTCCCACCCTTGTACACAACACATTTATAAAGCTTTCGAAGCTGCATTTCTTGGCTTTACCCACTGACTGGATAAGTCCTTATCTTATTGGTCTTGTATGTTATACATATACAACCTGTCAGACATAGCAACGTCATGGAATCTTGGTCAAGAGGACATTTCCACAGCCTTCTTAACTATTACTGGCCCGTCCCTGGACGTAAAGGTCGTATCCTGGACGTGTTTTTCTATCAGGATAACTGGATAATACAGTCATGCATTCCTTGTAGTGATCTATATGGATAATCACCAGCAAGTTGGTCTCATTTCGGGCTGAGGCCCGAAGCAAGTTTGGGGGGAAAAGTATCTAGGCCTACCCCCTGACACCTCTACATCAGGTCAATCTCCTTCAGGTTTGGAGCAAATGGTTGCTGACACTGGAGACGACCTCCGACGCCCCTTCAGGGTGTGGGGGGAAATGGCCTCCATATCTCAAGACATGCCTGGAGACGCACGGGGACCCACGAATATTTACGACAAGGATTTGAGGAAATATTGACGGCATGCATCACGGCCGTCTTTATGACACCCGACAGGTCTGCCCCCATGAGCGATGGTCGTGTTGTCGTGGCGCGTCAAGCTGTTGATGGAGGGGGGAGCTGGAGGCTGAGTAGTGGAGGGAAGCCATCACTCACTGGAGGGTGGAGAGAGCTGAAGGGTGAGTAGTGGAGGGAGATAATCATTCACTGGAGGATGAAGGGGAGACTCTCACTCACTGGAGGATGGAGGGGAGACCATCACTCACTGGAGGATGGAGGGGGAGACCATCACTCACTGGAGGATGGAGGGGAGACCATCACTCACTGGAGGATGGAGTGGAAACCATTAGTCACTGGAGGATGGAGGGGAGATCCTCACTCACTGGAGGATGGAGGGGGAGACTATCACTCACTGGAGGATGGAGGGGAGACCATCACTCACTGGAGGATGGAGGGGAGACCCTCACTCACTGGAGGATGGAGGGGAGACCCTCACTCACTGGAGGATGGAGTGGAAACCATTAGTCACTGGAGGATGGAGGGGAGACCCTCACTCACTGGAGGATGGAGGGGAGACCCTCACTCACTGGAGGATGGAAGAATGGAGAACCATTCCACTAGAAAAAATAAGCTTAGCAAATAGAGGGTGTAGAAGGGGTAAAAGAAGAAGAAGAAGAGAAGGGAAGAAGAGAAGCGGGAAGGAAGAGAAGCAGGGAGGAAGAGAAGCAGGGAGGAAGAGAAGCAGGGAGGAAGAGAAGCAGGGAAGAAGAGAAGAAGTGAGGAAGAGAAGCAGGGAAGAAGAGAAGCGGGAAGGAAGAGAAGCAGGGAGGAAGAGAAGCAGGGAAGAAGAGAAGCAGGGAGGAAGAGAACCAGAGACTAAGAGAAGACGTGATTGCCACAAGAGGGTGGACTGAGGGTTGTAAACAAGAGATGGGAAGAGGGAAGCAGGATAATAAGAGGAAGGGTGACTTAAGAAAGCGCCCGAGAAGAACGGGAAATAACCACAAAGGAAAAAAATAATAAGAGTGGATATAGAAGTAGATAGGATAGACAGAGGTAAGGGGGAAGTAGACAGACGCGAGTGTGAGAGCATATGACAGCAACAGCAACAGCTGTTTCAAGACAGCTACAGCTGTGTCAAGACAACTTCAGCTGTATCAAGACAGCTACAGCTGTATCAAGACAGCTATAGCTGTTTCAAGACAGCTACTGCTGCATCAAGACAGCTAAAGATAAAAGCCAATAAAGCTTTGTCTCAGGAAGGGCAGGAAATATGCATTTCCTTGGATCAAGAGACTATCGCCAGCTTAGTTACAAGGTGTCTTGTGTATCCATATGCCCTTATGCTACCATCCACAGGATGGATATGAGGTCCATATTAAACAAGATAATGTATATGTCAGTCGCTGTGCGATTTGAGAAAGTTATCCCCATAATGCATAACCCCAACCCCATGTACCTCCAATGCACGCGACTGGAATAGTGCAGAGTGCGGCATAAGTTGCTAATGCAGTTAAAGATTGGATACAAATCAGAATGGGCAGTGACAAGTTATCACATTGAAACTAATATCCCAGTTTCTTCAATAAAAACAAATGGCGAAAAAAAAGCATTTGCAAAAAGCTAATTTAAACCTTGCACTTAGAAAAGCCGGGTTTGAAGCCTAGCTGAGGAGGCATTTATGGCTTACTCCGAATACGTTGCAATTTATTTGGAGTACATCACACAGCCAATTTAGGTATTTCTTCTATTCGGTCAATTCTGGCAGTTAGGGACCGTGCGGTAGTAGGGGGTCCTCAACTGTGCTATGATTGGCTGCCTGTATTAACCAGTCTCTGCAAGGGACTGACTCCAGAAGAAATGACGTAATACTTTAATCTCTGATATGGAGACAGTCTCTCACTAGCAGTGGCTGAGTACACTGACTGGTCTCTCTTGTATAAGTTATACACCAAAATCAGTGAACAGTGCTCAAGTTATAAACGAAATTTAGTGAAGAAAAAATCTGGCAACCACTTCAAAGGTATACCTTCAAGGATACCTAACTAGCCCCTCGGACGGTAGGATCTAAATCTGTCGAGAGTGACTTTCTATAATAAAATCATTTTTTCTCGTGTCATAGTGTCCCAGCATCTTCGGTTTTGTTATGTGTGTTGTGGATGCAGGAGACAGGAAGACATGCAAGCAAACCTCGCCTGCCCAGGCCCTCAACATGTCCATCTCTCTATCACGTTCATCTCAACCTCCTTAGCGTCCCTCATAGAATTTAATCGTCTGACGTGTGGATTGTCGCCAGATACCCAGCCGGGTTCTACACCCACAAACCTGTCGTCAGCTTATCATGGCATGTCTGTGGCTTTGGGTGGGAACTGTTGCAAAGAATGAGGAGTTGCAGTCCCACAGCTGTTCCTTAAGGGGCACAGCTGTTCCAGTGGTACTTGAAGTTGTTTCGTGTGGGAAGGGTTGCAAGTGTTGAGGGAGGGGGGTGGGTTCGAGTCACATAGTTTGCAAGAAATGAAGATTACAGTTACTTTGGCTGAACATTAAACTTCTTTCAGCTAAGTGTACTGTTAACTTCTGGCGTATCCTGGGGCAGGAAAGTGCTTGAAGGAGTCTAAATCAATCGCCCACTGTTAATGCATAAGAACGTAAGAAAGGAGGAACACTGCAGCAGGCCTACTGGCCCATACTGGGCAAGTCTTTCTCAAACCTAAACCCACTACCAATCAGTCTTAGATTTAAGACCAATCAACTTCCCAATGGTCCTCAAAGCTACAGTTTACCTGGGCACTAACATTAAGAATAATTTATTTCTTAACATATAGACTAAAGTAAATTCTTTGTGTATATATACACAAAAAGGGATACACACCCACGCGTATATTCTCTGAGGATATACTCTCATCACTGATTCCCTACAGTGGTGTGGGGGTAGACTTTTGGTCCCTGAAAACTGTCCAGGCAGTAGGTAGAGAGTGGTATCATCACCAGTGATTCCCTTCAATGATCTGGAAGCAGATTCCTGCTTCCAGGCATCCAGTCAGGTCGTGAGGAGGTGTATCAGTCTCAGTGAGGGGTGATGTGGGATTCAACTCCTGGTATATTTTGATCACCAGACATTCCCTACAGCAGTGAGGTAGTGAGATGAGGTAGAAGCTCCAGTGGTTCCCTACATGGATGTGGCAGTCGATTCCCGGTTCCTGGAACCGTCAAATTGGGTCGTAACGAGTGGCAGTAGACCCACTGGCTCCCTACAGTGGCGTGTGAGGTCGTAAGAACTGGTAGAAGCACCAGTGAGTTCCTCCAGTGTTATGGAAGGCGGTGTCTGGTATTAAACATGAAACTCACCCACCGAGGAAGACCTTCGGCCTGCCTTCGTTGTCCTCTGTATCATCCTTGACCGGCAGGACCTCGTGTTCTCCTGGGCTTACAGACAGCCTGACAGCCAGGACTTCGTTTTCTTCTGTGGTTACAGACAGTCTGACAGCCAAGATCTCGTGTTCTCGGGGCTATAGACAATCTGGTAGCCAAGATCTCGTGGTCTCGGGGTTATAGACAGTCTGACAGCGAGGACCTCATGTATTTTGGGGTTACAGACGGTCCTGACAGCCAATACCTCGTGTTCTCCTGGGGTTACAGACAGTCCCAACAACCGCACAACAGCAGACATGAGCTGTACATAGTTAACAAGAGCTTAATATCGAGGGTGGGAGTCACACTGACTTTATGGTCAACTGTAGGAGAGTTCAGCTTGAGGTTGTCAGAGCGGAGCTCTAAGTGGGGAGCTCTGGTACGTACTCTCAGTAAAGTCTCATCAAGGAGCTCTAGCTAAGAGTTAAAGATGAGCTTTCAGCGAAGCTCCTAAGATTGCTTATTAATTCGGGGCCAGGGGCTATATCTCGACCCCTGTAACCACAAATAGGTGAGTACATACACACACACACGATAAAGCTCTTGGAGCAGGGAGAAAGTGGATCTAATAACGACCAGCGAAGAGGCGGAGCCAGGAGCTACGACTCAACCATTGCAACCACAAATACGTGTGTACAAACACATACACACAAACTGTGACTCTGCATTCGCAGCCACAAATAGGGGAGTTTTCTCTCTCTCCTCTCTCTCTCTCTCTCTCTCTCTCTCTCTCTCTCTCTCTCTCTCTCTCTCTCTCTCTCTCTCTCTCTCTCTCTCTCTCTCTCTCTCTCTCTCTCTCTCTCTCTCGCTCTCTCTCGCTCTCTCTCGCTTTCTCTCTCTCTCTTCACCAACATTACCAATGTATCAAGACAGCCGTATTAGACACAAAACAACTAACTTACGGCTTCCCCTCCTCTCTCCTCCCTTTCCTCTTTCTCTCCCCCTCTCTACCCACTTCCTACACTCTTCCCAACCCGCACTCCCCCTTATCCTCCCCTCACTCTCTCCCCTCAAGCGGTCAATATCCATCCAGCAGTATAGTCTACCTGACACATTTCATCCAGTGGAAGGTGACCCTGAGATGGATTTGGATCTGTGAGGGACTCCGGAGTTGGGGGGGGAGACTTTGTAGGAGGGGGCGGGGCTCCCCTCTCCAAAAAAAAGGCTCATTGGGCGTTGTATTACAGGGCGTCCATTATCGTGTCCAGCCCTGGTGATGTTATTAATTCTAATCGTTATTATCAACCACTTATCAGTTGTGTGTGCTCGCTCGATAAATTGCCAGGGAAGATTTATAAGCTTGATGGGGAGGAGGGGAGAGAGGGAGGGGGTGGGGAGGAGAGAGGAGAGGAAGTAACAGTTAAGTCGATCAGGGGAGGGGAGGGAGGGGAAAAAGCCAAGGAAAACAGGTATAGAAGGAGAGAGGAATGCAGTGAGGGAGATATAGAAGAATAAGAGAGAGAGAGAGAGAGAGAGAGAGAGAGAGAGAGAGAGAGACTGTGACACAGGGAGATGCAGACACGGACCAAAGAGAGAAAGAGAAAAAGGACGGAGTGGACAGATAGAGACGGACAGTTTGACACAGATAGAGCACTTAGAGGAGCCAGTGGACAAAGTGACCACCGAGAGCCATACCGTTCATAACCCACTTAAACGCCCTTACAGATCAGCTGAATTCACCCACCTATAATCAGACGCACTTGTGCTCTACGTGAACACACTTCTACGTCATAAACACTTTTAAAGTCCTCGCCACGCACCCATTCCTCGGCTGCACCAGCTTGTTGCTTTTCACGACAGAGTTTCGTTAAACACAACGAAAGTTAGTGGAATTTGGCGGCGCAGCCAGAGAAAGAAGCTTGAAAATGATGTCCTGGTCATCTGGTGTCAGCCGTAATATCTGGCACTTCTTTACTGTGACACGTCACAATTTATGGGCCTATCTTAACGACGCCGCTTATTTACTCAATTTTTGACCAGAATGACTCGTCCGGCTGCCTGATGTTTAAACGTATGAAGTCACTTGATCAGCTAGGCCGGCTTTTTGGGTTGTAAATGGCCCACATTCACTACAGCTGGACTCTTGCCACTGTTTGTGGATCAGGTGAAAATGTTTGGCCATTTCGTTGTGGGGAATACATATATATTTTTTACGAAATTACTCAGACTGCCTTGGTTTTATTTACCCATATAACACCGTTCAGTGGTATTTTGACGTGCTGATAATATCTACGATGATTATATAAACATATTTTGCACCCTGGAGAATAATTTATACGAGTATTTACAGTATTGCAGTCGTTCTCCGCTGTTCGTTTGGCCCGCGAAGAATTGGACACAATGGTGACTAAGGTCAGGGTGAGGGGTGCAGCAGACAGCAGTGTTTCGAATCCGTCTTAGACTGTTCAACTGCAGAGCCAGGGTCATCCCACAGCAATGCCAGACCGTCACAATTTTCTAGCAGTTGCTCTAACATTAGCTAAGAGGTAACTAACTGATAATGCAATTTAATTAATAGTTCAATATCTGTAGGAAAACAGCGTGCTAACAAGGCAATTTTTTTCAAAAATTTCATACTGTTTTCCTGCCCATTCCTTATGGTTTCTTCCTCTCTCTCTTTCTCTCTCTCTCTCTCTCTCTCTCTCTCTCTCTCTCTCTCTCTCTCTCTCTCTCTCTCTCTCTCTCTCTCTCTCTCTCTCTCTCACTCTCACGCCTACTATCTACAGAAGTAATATCTAGTCTGTCCCCATTTCCTGACTTTCCTGGAGTGGAAGTCAGCTTTCCTTTAACCCCTCCCCCACCTCCCTGTCCCCGAAATAATCGTCCAGTGGATCAAGGTGTCAGGGCATGTCCAGCAGCCTCATATGTCAGTGGGAAGATGACCTCTCACGACCCACGCTCTGCCCTGTCCCTCCCTATTTCTTTCTCCCCTTGATGGCCAAGCTATGTTTCTTGCTGCAGGGTGGTGCTGGTGGCAGTGGTGGGATGGTCTTCCAGTGGTGCTGGTGGCAGTGGTGGGATGGTCTTCCAGTGGTGCTGGTGGCAGTGGTGGGATGGTCTTCCAGTGGTGTTGGTGGCAGTGGTGGGATGGTCTTCCAGTGGTGCTGGTGGCAGTGGTGGGATGGTCTTCCAGTGGTGCTGGTGGCAGTGGTGGGATGGTCTTCCAGTGGTGCTGGTGGCAGTGGTGGGATGGTCTTCCAGTGGTGCTGGTGGCAGTGGTGGGATGGTCTTCCAGTGGTGCTGGTGGCGGTGATGTCTCAGGGTCTGGTGCAGGGTGGATGGTCTTCCAGTGGTGCTGGTGGCAGTGGTGGATGGTCTCCAGGGTGCTGGTGGCAGTGGTGATGTTCTTCCAGTGGTGCTGGTGGCAGTGGTGGGATGTTTCTTAGTGATGATCATGGCAACAGTGGGACGTTTTTTCCAGAATGAATGCGAGTGATTCTTAAGTATTTTAAGTAACAATTTTAAGTAATAATTTTAAGTGATAATAAACACTCGTTAAAAATCTTGCACCAGCAGCTGGTAACTGAACAAACATCTCACTTCTACGCACCTTCGCAGAAGTTGCAACTTGCAGTACTGGACTGAGTTTGAGGCAGTGACTTTTTGGGGCTATGTCCTGACTCAGTCCTCACCTGAGAGCGTCAGTTGCCCTAATCCTAGTAGGATAATTTTATTACTCCGGTGTTATTAATGTTTTAGCGTTTACACTTGGTTATTAGTGATTATTTCTCTGTTGTCCAATTTAATGTAATGTGATATGCCACTCTTTCTTATGTGTATTTTTGGTATATTTTTTTTCCCCCTTAGTTGATTCTTAGCTCACTCATTTGTCTCATGGGATCAGTGACGGTTCTGGAGACTACGCTATTGCTTGGTCAAATGAACCAATCGGATATACATATACCATCCGCGGCCCATTGAATGTGTCAGCTCTGAATACCCTTCCACCTCTTGTCCACAGAGCCTTTCTGTCTTCTTTTCCATCTGAGGCCCCAATGACTATCCTCTTCGTAACTATCTGGCCATACTTGCTTACATACAGCGGTCTAATATGATATCTTTGAGTCCTTATGATATCTTTGAGTACTTATGATATCTTTGAGTACTTATGATATCTTTGAGTACTTATGATATCTTTGAGTACTTATGATATTTTTGAGTACTTATGATATCTTTGAGTACTTATGATATCTTTGAGTACTTAAACCACCAGTTTTTTACTGCTAGAACGCACCCTTCAGAGGCCCTACTAAACTATTGATCGTCTTTCGTCAAATATGCCCTGTGATCTTCATAGTAACTTCTCATTCTTTTCACATACATATTCTTGTGTCGTTCTCAATTTTTTAATGTCTTGCAAATGTTTTGTAATAAAAAATTTGGCTTTTGACATCATTATCAATACATATTTTTTCATTATTTATCTCGTAGATTTTTTCCGACATTTCCTTTGGTAAAAGTCAAGGGACGAGTCTACAAACATTTATATTAGTAAAGTTGACGTTGCATCTATCGACACTCACTCTCTCTCTCTTTTGTCTATTTTTTTTTAACAAGAATCCGAACCATCAAGCATTTAGCGAGAATCTGCAATTACCAGAGCATAACGAGGAGATTAACATACGTTGCCACTGTTGTTATTGGCTGTTCATTCCCGACACGATACGTGCCACGAAACGTACATCCCAATAACCGATACGAAATGGGCGATGCACCTTTTAATTTTGTCCTCTTTACAGCAACGTACGTATCACACGCAACACAAAATTTAGAGCCATATTACAAGAAGCTTTGTAACAAGTGTATCGTACGAAATGCCGTCATCTCGGTGAATTATACAAGATTTATGTGATGAATGATACTCAGTATTCGATAGATGCATTTCAATCGCTAAGTGATCCGAGAAAGGTGTCCCCCGAATTCAATAAGCCCAGCCCCCTCTACCCCAAGGAAGGCTAGGAGAGGTAGTGTGTGTATATATATATATGTATATGTATGTATGAACATATTTACATTTTTGAGTGTGTATGCCTGTATGTAAATGTATATATATGTATGCGTGTATGTATAAGTATAGCTACAACTTTTAACTAGTGTGTATGTATACGTGTATACCTGTGCGGATGTATTCATGTGTATTCATATGTGTACGTGTGTATTCCTAGCGATTACCATTTTTTTTCCATGTTATTGATTATTATTACGGTCAAGGGGAGCACTAAATCCGTACGGCGTCCTTCAGCGTCTGGACAGGCTGGGGAAGGGGGGAATGATAATGGAAGGCATTCAGGTTTGAATCAAGGAATTGAAGCCCAGATCTGATTCCCATATCAAGAGCCCGCCTCCTTCATCCACAGCAACATCAAGGAACCTCTATTTCGTCAGTCACCAGTGTCGAAGGTTTGAAGCCAATCACGGGAGCCTTTTTAAGGTTATCGGAACCATTCCAAGAATACTAAAAGGGTTTATAACATTGATCATTGGGCACTTGCACTTGTATAACCTCTTGTTCTAGTTACAGTGCAACAGCGTTGAAAATTTGAAGCCCATCGAATAAAGCATTCTCAAGTTATAAGCAAAACAGTGAAAACGAACTTTGCAGGAAGAAAAAGTATTAGGTTACCCTTGACAGGCTATCGTGTATTATCTAGGTACTGGAGAAATGGATAGTAAAGCAGAATGCTCTCTCCCTACTCTTCACTGATGGTCCTGATGCAGTTGTTGAACAAACGTCAGGATTACGGTGTGAATAGTCATCCGAAACGTCGTTGTAAGCTCCTCTCTCCCACGTCCGGGTTATCTGTCTATCAGGAATCCATCGATTTCAACTTTCCACAACGTAGTTGCTATTTGAGTCTATACTAGCTCAGTGCCTGTCCAGCAGGAAGCAATCTAGACATAAAAAAAAGTTTTCTTGAAGAAGGGATGAACTAGAGGCTACCTGCATCACTGACTACGTCTCAGCTGTCTTCAACTTAACTTCTAACAATGAAGTGGCCAGTAGAACTCAATCTTTTTTTTTTTCAGAAAAAGAAAATGGTTCATGATCAGTGTATGTGACGGATAATAATAATAATAATAATAATAATAATAATAATAATAATAATAATAATAATAATAATAATAATAATAATAATAATAATAATAATAATAATAATAATTATTATTATTATTATTATTATTATTATTATTATTATTATTATTATTATTATGAACATGTTGCGCATATTACTGAGCATTGTAATAATTTAGTTGTGTAAACTGAGTATATGAAATCCGTTTACCTGTGCTGTGAGTTGCTATCCCTTTCTGTATGACAGTTATACAGTGGGAGCATAGACTAGTTACGCTCCTGCTCCTACTGCGTAACTAAGGCGGGTTGTGGGTTATTGGGGAAGTATTGGGTACGGGGTGATTACACGTGTATTTTGGGGGATGAAGCCGAGAGCTGTGGGTTGGTGGGGAGGCTATGGTCAGGGGTGACCTGGAGATGCTATCAGATTCGATTCGTCAAGTGAACCAACATTCCAATCCTCTACCACACGGCTGTGTGTGTTTGTGTTTGTTTTTATCTGAAAACAATAAATTTTAAGCATTCTCAAGTATTTAGACACTTATAGTTGTTTATTTTGTCCTGTATTAATTCAATTTTCCCCTGGCTAATGTTTAAGGGTAGAGACTCGTATTCCCACACATGCACTCTTAATCTCTCACTCACAACAAATGCACTCTTCTCTCTCACTCCCTCACAACACATGCACTCCCTTTCTCCCTCAGAATACCCATAATCTCCTGTTGCAACACCCTTACCCTCCCTTTGTCAGGAACAATAACAGAGTCTTTTCCAGCACCAACATGAACTTGCAACGCGTTCTTGCTCCCTTGAAAATGCTGGAACACTGCTGGAACAACACTTCCAGCACCTTGGGATAGCATCCATGTAGCTTTAGCACACTGCAACACCGACAGCAATCCTTCCGGCACTTGGAAATATCACCAAGAAGACCTCAGTACACCGTAACACCAGCAGAAACACTTCCGGTAAAATACTCTGGAACACCAGCAGCATTGCTTCCAGCAAAGCAAACTGGAACACCACCAGCAACACTGCCAGTAAAACACACTGGAACACCACCAGCAACATCTCCAGCATCTTGAAGTACCACCAGCATGTTATCAACACAACCAGCAACACTTCCAACACTTTTTTAACACCATTTTGAAAATATACATACACATAAAGATTAAGACACATGTACAACAGTTGGGTATCTTTATTGATGAAACGTTTCGCCCACACATTAGACTTCTTCAGTCAAATGCAGAGGCAGTAGTGTAGTAGTGAAATAAAGATTATGTAATCAGTCCATCAACCTTGGAGAAAAAGTATTTGAGGTGGTCAGTCCCTCAGCCTGGAGAAGAGTTCAGCTCCATAGTCTGGAACGATATGAAGCTGAAGCACATGTCAACACGTGTTTGACCAGGTGGGAGCTCCAAACCCACCTGGTCACGTGCAGAAGCTTGAAAATAAGATCTGAAAGTTTACGACCAGACTAGTTTCAGACCTGAGAAGAATACAGACTGAAGAAAACTTGGAGGACAGTTACCATTCCAAACCTGCAAGAAAAAAGCAGCTCTTTGCAACACTCTGGAAGACTGACAGCTACTTTCTGCAACACTTGCAGTCACCCTTGAAACACAGCAACACTAACTACAAACAACACCTGCTGTTTCAGCTCCGCAAAGCCAAACAATTGTTTTGTCCACTAATCTCACTAGGCCTAGAGTTTTGCCTAAAAAAATAAGCCTGTTTAAAAGTTAAATTGTAATGCCGATTTTTACAATGAGATTAGGGCCAATGTTAATGATTTTTGCATTGGATTTTAGACAGACCTGCAGGTCCGTCTAAAATCCAACTTATTCAACATTCTCCACCTGTCTCTCCATACTATACACACTCATATACTCCTTACCCAGGTAGATCTGTTTGTGTCTTGATGAAGCCTACTGTGTGGGCGAAACGTAGTCAATAAAGGATCGCATTATATTCTATTTGTGTTTAATTCTCCATCCTTCCTGGCCCACCAAACACAATGTTCGGGTAATATAGAATACTTTGTGCTAACACAGTGTGTGTGGATAGTGATCTATACGCTTCTCACCATTCTGTTATTGTCCACGCGAAATTAAGCTAGATCTCTGAAAGAAAATAGGCTTTATTTATACAGAAAAAAAGGCTTTCTTTATACAGTGGCAGGTTCATACAGTGACTGGTATGGTGGTACAGTGACAGGTTCATACAGTGACTGGTATGGTGGTACAGTGATTGGTGTGGTGGTACAGTGACAGGTTCATACAGTAACTGGTGTGGTGGTACAGTGACAGGTTTATACAGTGACTGGTGTGGTGGTACAGTGACAGTTTCATACAGTGACTGGTATGGTGGTACAGTGACTGGTGTGGTGGTACAGTGACAGGTTCATAGAGTAACTGGTGTGGTGGTACAGTGACAGGTTTATACAGTGACTGGTGTGGTGGTACAGTGACAGGTTCATACAGTGACTGGTATGGTGGTACAGTGACTGGTGTGGTGGTACAGTGACTGGTGTGGTGGTACAGTGACTGGTGTGGTGGTACAGTGACTGGTATGGTGGTACAGTGACTGGTGTGGTGGTACAGTGACAGGTTCATACAGTGACTGGTGTGGTGGTACAGTGACAGGTTTATACAGTAACTGGTGTATGATGTTCAGTCTCTGTTACTCACTAAAAGGAATAGAGAAACGCAGCTCCAGCAGCAGCCAGCATTAAATCCGAGTCACCTTATGACGACGTTTCGCTCTATTCTGGACCACTGTTTAATCACAACAGGATATCTTTACACTACCGTCAGGCGTCTCTCTGGCGAAACTCTCTCTCTCCCTTTCTCTCTCTCTTGTAGAAAACAACGCAGTGGAAATCGGCGATATTTAAAGCGTTTTTAACTTTCAGTGGTGGATAGCGGAGGGCGAGGCCACCCCACCCTCTTGTATAAAATGTCAGACACAATTTCTACCGTCCCCTTTGTTGGTCAAGATTTTTCACATTCGCGAACCAGTCCTATAACCGGGGCTGACCAATGGCCATGCGCGCAGTCGTTACGGTCTCATGTTTTGGAAAAAAAAGGGAAACTAGATACGCCCCCCTTTTGGTTCTCTAAGAGGAAGGCGGGGGGCGCTTTCCCCCCTACCATACTTTTGAATGTTGCAGCAATTGTTAGTGGGACAAGACTCGCTCTCACAATTCTGAGTCATATTACACAGGCAAACTTTATTGCTTTTTTTAATAGGGTAGAAATAAAATATTAGAACGGACGTGTGCCTCTGTTCTGAATAATATTCAGTAACGGTCTGCAGTGTGTGGGGGCATGGTTGCAGGTGTTGTGATAGTCCTGGACATTGTTGCAGGTGTTGTGATAGTCCTGGACATGGTTTCAGGTGTTGTGATAGTCCTGGACATGGTTGCAGGTGTTGTGATAGTCTTGGACATGGTTGCAGATGTTGTGATAGTTCTGCACATGGTTGCAGGTGTTGTGATAGTCCTGGACATGGATGCAGGTGTTGTGATAGTCCTGGACATGGTTGAAGGTGTTGTGATAGTCCTGGACATGGTTGCAGGTATTGTGACTGTCCTGGACATGGCTAAAAGTATTTTTGCAGTCCTGTATATGGCTATAACAACAGTGACAGCATTGGACATGTACACATTTTTTTTATAAAGTCCAGTTGCCTATTCCTGCATCTAGCTAACATCCCGTCACTATCTCCTCAAGTTTAAGCATCCTCTTTAGTATCCAAACCTCATCTTCCAAGCAGCAGGCCCTCGACCAGCATCCAGGCCTAATCTCCTAAGGTCTGAACTTTCAGATCAGAATCCTGGCATCGTCTTCCCATTTTCAGTCCCTCATTCTAGCATCAGGATCTAATCCCCCAAGTCCCTGTCCCTCCCTCCAACATCCAACGCCTCATCCGGAGCTGAAATCCCTCCCTCCAGCATCCAGAGCCTCTCATCTAGCATCTCTAAAGTGTCTCTCCTAATTTCTGGTATGTCTCTCTGGCATCCATCGCGGGTCTGCCCCCCAGTGGGTCTCTGACCACACCTCTGACCACATCTCTGGCCACGGGTTAATCAACATGTCTCCCTGAGAGTCAAACCGGGTTACCTTCACGCTTACAGACCCACGGCTCAAAGGCTGGCACTGGCAGCGATACACGCCCCACCAGGGCCACGACAGCCACCGCAGACCGGGGGGAGTGCCACAGTGGGTAGTCGAAGGTAGGGAGGGGTGAGGTGCCACAGCCAATATATCTTCATTGGGAGAACATCAAAATTACGTAAAGGAAAGATTACTCAATTTTAGATGCAAAAATATTTAGGTTCACGGAAAGGCGCTCGACGCGTATTTAATCAGTCTGAGCGGATTTGTTTACTCAAACAAGGCGAACTATTTGAAGTGGAAAGTGAGGCAATAACACACTTATTTAAGTGCCAAGTTGACAAGCACTTTAAAAATATTGGATTCAGCTGGATACTGTGTAGAGGCTTACTGATACTGTGTAGAGGCTTACTGATACTGTGTAGAGGCTTACTGATACTGTGTAGAGGCTTACTGATACTGTGTAGAGGCTTACTGATACTGTGTAGAGGCTTAATGATACTGTGTAGAGGCTTACTGATTCTGTGTAGAGGCTTACTGATACTGTGCAGAGGCTTACTGATACTGTGTAGAGTCTTACTGATACTGTGTAGGGGCTTACTGATACTGTGTAGAGGCTTACTGATACTGTGTAGAGGCTTACTGATACTGTGTAGAGGCTTACTGATACTGTGTATAGGCTTACTGTGATCTCTGCTATCCTGACGATAGTTCGGAAGCTGCCTTCAAATACGCTCATTTAATTGGGAAGTACCCAGAATGCAATAGTAATATTGTATAAGTGGTGGCAAGGGGTGAAAGTAGTAGGGTAGTAGTAGTGGTATAAGTGTCAGTGGTAGTACCAGCAGCAGAAGTCAAACTATCTAGACAGAACTAGAAAACTAGAGAGAACCAGACCATTTATTTTCCTGTTGTCTCCCTTTTCCCATATACTTTCGTGCATTTTCTGAAACACATTCACTCTCTTTCCTCCTCTCTCTCTCTCTCTCTCTCTCTCTCTCTCTCTCTCTCTCTCTCTCTCTCTCTCTCTCTCTCTCTCTCTCTCTCTCTCTCTCTCTCTCTCTCTCTCTGTCTCTCTCTCTCTCTCTCTCCCTCTCTCTGACAATTTTGATCAGCCTGGCTTCTTGGCACCAGTCTTGAAGATGCTGTGGTCATCTCCCAGTGATGGGAGATGAGCGTCTCCGCTAATGAAGTCTCTGATGCCAACTCCTTCATTTCAGCGCAGTGATCCATCATTACTGAACTCTTTGAAGCGGTCAGGAGGACGATCACACATCGAGTCCCCCTCAGGGAACTCTCTCACATCACCGCCGACTCTCTCAGGGAACTCTCTCACATCACCACCGACTCTCTCAGTGAACTCTCTCACATCACCACCGACTCTCTCAGTGAACTCTCTCACATCACCACCGACTCTCACATCACCACCGACTCTCACATCACCGCCGACTCTCTCAGGGAACTCTCTCACATCACCACCGACTCTCTCAGGGAACTCTCTCACATCACCGCCGACTCTCTCAGGGAACTCTCTCACATCACCACCGACTCTCTCAGGGAACTCTCTCACATCACCACCGACTCTCTCAGGGAACTCTTTCACATCACCACCGACTCTCTCAGGGAACTCTTTCACATCACCACCGACTCTCTCAGGGAAGGGGAGGGAAGGGGAGGAGCCCCCCTGATGCTAGCAAAAGCAGGGCTCTTGATTCAGGAACCTGGCGCTGCCCTTTCCTTTCAATTAGATGTGATCTCAGGTGCTGCATGGCCCCTACGGGTTTAGCGCTTCGTCAGGCTTGGTAGAAATTATTTGTCTCTTCCCTTTTTCTCGCGTTTCTCCGCCTCTTCTTCTTCTTCTATTCCCTCTCCCCCTCTCTTTCTCTCTCTGATTCCTCCTCTCCTTTCCCCTTCTTCTCTCTTTGTGTCTCCCCTCTCTGTCCCTCTCCTTTACCTCTTTTCCCTCTGTGCATCTCCCCTTCGTTCCCACTCTGGGTCTTTCCCCTCTTTCCCTTCTCTCTTCTCTGTGTCTTTTCCCTCTTTCCCTTCTCCCTTCTTTGCGTCCTTCCCCTCTCTCCCTTCTCACCTCTCTGCGTCTTTCCCTTCTCCCCTCTCTGCACATCTCACTCCTCCCTTCTCTTCGTCTTTCCCTTCTCCCGTCTTTGCCTCTTTCCTTTCTCCCCTCTTTGCTTCTCTCCCTTCTTTGCGTCTTAATTAATCTCCCCTCTCTGCGCCTTTCCCTTCTCTGCGTCTTACCTTCCTCCCCTCTCTCCCCCTACGCCAGAAAGTCCTTCCCGTGGTCACTTAATAGTGTGGGTCATTAGAGGCGAACGCCTCATACACTATCAACATTTTTTTGCCCTTACGCATCACTTGTCCAGTTTCCTTTCGTTCTTTCTCCCTCGGGAATGACAACAGCCTCTTCGAAGCGTCTTCTCCCTCGTCACTTGAACGCCAGCGTTCATGCCTTCCCCTGCAAGTCAACATATATATATATATATATATATATATTTGCGTTGAGTAACGCTAAACAAACGGGGAAATGCGTCGAAGCCGCTGCTGGTGTGTCGCAGTCATCTGGGGGCCAAGATGGCCCGGGTCAGTGACGACGCTCTCTCACTCCGGCCAGAAATTGTTTTCGCTGGGGCTAGTAACGATCGACTTTGGAAATTGCCGACGAGCAAACTGATCAAGAAAACGAGGCCGTAAGGTTGATAAATGGTGGCCTTGAGGTGGACTCCGCCCAGGTGGCCCACAGGTGGACCTGGCCACCACTGAGACACCACAAAATCTGACACTTTCACCACAATTTGCAAAATTCGACGATATCTGGAATAAAACGAAAACATGAGATGTCTTTTACAGAAAATAAGTATATATATATATATATATATATATATATATATATATATATATATATATATATATATATATATATATATATATATATATATATATATAATGTGTGTGTGTGTGTGTGTGTGTGTGTCTTCGAAATTTAATTGTAATGGAACCTGTAAATTTTTGTAACAAACACCCACCCCCCACACACACACAATACAACACACAACAAATAACACACACACACCTACCCAGTCCCTGGCAACATTATGTGTGCGTTCAGGGCTCTTAATAAAACTACCACAATAAACTATACAACATTTTGATGAAGTCAGTGTTTACCAATGTTCCTCCAGCATCACCTTCATCTCAGTGTTTACGTGGAATCCTGTGAGGGGCCAGTCTTCATCTGGGTGTCTTCCGAAAACCTTTATACAAATGTCATCACTGGAACTGCCGTCAGCAATGTTCACAACATTAGACAGAGAATTTCATTTCTAGATTTAAGTTTTTCCAACTAAGGAAAAACAATTCAATTTCAAGTATCAAAGGTTTTTTCCTCTTTAACCCCACAGAAAAGTGGCTTCTGGCCGAGAAATGAGCCATTTTATTGTAATGTAAATAGGAAATGTGTTATAAATACACTTAATCTACTAATCTAAGAAGTGATACTCATATATTCTGTTCACTCTAAGAAATCAGCCTTAAGTGACACCTCCTTTGAATGGAGAGAGTGAGAAGAAGTGCAGATAACTATCAGAATGTGTTGGTACTCTCTGCAGTGAGGACCGGTGCACATTACACCTCAGTGTGACTTTGTAAATGGTCCAAGTCGGACGTGAGCTCCTCTCTCCTCTCTGTGGGTTATTTATGTATTGTTTCAGTCACGGTATTGTGTCTATTTCTTCTTGACACCTCTTGTTGTATCAACTCCCTAGACTAGTGAACACAAGTATTTGGGTTTAGAAGCATGATATATTTGCCTTCAGCTGGCACCCCTTGGGAAACTGAGGCACGCATGTCTCGCACCCCTTGGGAAACTGAGGCACGTATGTCTCACACGTGTAAGAAAATTATTTGAAGCTCATATTTACATGAGGACGGACTCCAGAGTTGAGATACCTGATAAAACGTTAACAACCCATAACATACTCAGGCGAATTGAGAGGTCAGAGAAATACTATTTTAAGGACTATTTAAAGGATCTTAAAGGAAATGTCATAGTAATCATTTATTTTAGGGAAGAAAATGAGGTTAATGATAACGTACATGTGAATCTTAATGACTCACCTGTGGTGGGTGTACCGCACACCCATCAAAAAGACGTCACATGCTCATCCAACATGACGTTCACACATCCATCTTGATAACAACATAGAACATAGACAACGAATATCCAGGTAAAAAAAAGAAAGAACTCGCTGTTTTAACACACAGCGTTAGAATTACGTTGATTTACACGACAGATCAACGCTCTACGTGCGAAGCCAACGTTAAACGCGAGTTATTTTTAATAATGAGCGACAATTGTCGCTGATAGCGAATGAAGAGGTTCGAGATCGCTATTACCCCACAAGGTGGGTGCAACAGCAGACTTGCAATTGCTCGCCTCCTGACCTACAATGGTCATGAATTATCCTGGTAATGAGACCAAGATCATTCATTTCCGTTATTATGAAGGTTTAACACTAATAGTCAACAAAAGTAACCTCGTAATTCACCATAGATTGTTACTTATAATTTATCTTTTGATGTTTTGGTGAGGACGGAAATCAAATGACAGGTCGAAGCTCTGTCAGTAACCTGTCCAAACAATTTCCAAATATCGAGTCTCATTTTTTTTATCTATTTTCTATCTATCTATCTGTATATCTATCTATCTTTATATATATATATATATATATATATATATATATATATATATATATATATATATATATATATATATATATATATATATATATATATATATATATATATATATATATATATATGTTTTAGGCCTTAGTGAAACGTATCATAATTATACAACAATGTATTTTTTATACATAAATCTGCCTATTTATTGATCTGTCTCAATAAAACTCTTATAAATAAGGCTGTTTTGCGAGTCACTTAATAAAATATGTCTATATTCTAAATAATATTATTCAGCAGCCCAGCATCAAGGGATACCTTGATGTTGGATCGAATTTGTAGGCGAAGGTGATAGGAGCGTCATTTGCGTCATCTGTTTTCTGATTGGCTAAAAACAAGACTCCCCCAGGTGCCATCGCTGGACACGGCTCCCGGGGGGGCGGAGATCATTAAAAAAAATATGCCTGACGTTTATCGTCAGTTAATCAGACTTGAAATTAGAGCTGGCGACACCTGGCGGTGAGAAGGGACCCATCCAGGGGGCGACCCAGGGGCTAAATCTTGGTGATGGTGTGTGTGTGTGTGTGTGCGTGTATGTGTGTGTGTGTGTGTGTGTGTATTTGTGTGTATATATATATATATATATATATATATATATATATATATATATATATATATATATATATTATTGCATATATATATATGCAATAATCGCGAACAAGCGATACAAGATGCATAACAACCTCGGAGGGGAGAGAGTTGAATGATAGCTCTTGTCTTTACGTGTTGATATCAACACATCTTATTTTCTGCAACACTGCAAGCTCCTGAAGATGTGTTAATTGCAACACGAAAGGCCTACAGCTGTCATTCAACTCCCCCGGTGATTGTTAAATGTTTTTATGGATGAAAAAATATCAGAATTAACATTTGTTGAAGGTTGCAGACTCTTGCTGGCTGGTCGTCTAGAAAACCTAGAGAATGTGACACCACGATACATCGCCAGCGTAACTCAGACACCTCATACCTTAACCTGGAATCCATTTGCAGTAAATGTTGCAAATGTTGCGTAAAATTGCCAAGACGAATTCCTAGATTTGATCAACAGTGACTCTGCTAAGACTTACTTTGTAACCCCAGAACTCTGGGAAATTAGGTTCAAGCAGGTGCTTAAATTGTGTATTATTTTCTGTAGTAAGTCGTAGAATTCCCATTATTATTATTATTATTATTATTATTATTATTATTATTATTATTATTATTATTATTATTATTATTATTATTATTATTATTATTATTATTATTATTATAATTATTGATATTATTATTATAATGATTATTATTATTATTATTATTATTATTATTATTATTATTATTATTATTATTATTATTATTATTATTATTATTATTATTATTATTATTATTATCGGTGTTATTACTATTATTATTAATCGATTCATGGGGTATTGCTAAACTCACAAAGGTTATGCAACTCATGTGACTTGGTATATAATCATTAATCAACTTTGATCCCAGAAAAAGGTCCATTTCATTGAATCAAGAGCCCTTCACGAGCCTCAAGGCACTTTCCCTTCATGAAGGAACTGATAAAGTTCCTTCACGAAGGCTCTGTTCTGCTGGCCTGTTAAATCACTCTACCTGTTGCATGTTGCATGTTGTGTGTGTGTGTGTGTTAGTTACCATTTTGTCCTAGGCACATGTCGATTAGACACTAGGCCTGTTGTATGTATGTGTGTGTGTGTGTGTGTGTAACGAAACACTTTGTGTACTCACCTAATTGTACTCACCTAATTGTGGTTGCAGGGGTCGAGACTCAGCTCCTGGCCCCGCCTCTTCGCTGTCTGCTACTGGGTCTCTGCTCTCCCTGCTCCATGAGCTTTATCATACCTTGTCTTAAAACTGTGTATGGTTCCTGCCTCCACTATATCTTTCTCTAGACTATTCCACTTCCTGACTACTCTGTGGCTGAAGAAATGCTTCCTAACATCCCTTTGACTCATCTGAGTCTTCAGCTTCCAGTTGTGTCCCCTTGTTTCTGTGTTCCCTCTCTGGAACATCCTGTCACTGTCTACCTTGTCAATTCCCCTCAGTATTTTGTATGTCGTTATCATGTCTCCTCTGACCCTTCTTTCCTCCAGTGTTGTTAGTCCTATTTCCCCTCAACCTTTCTTCATAGGACAACCCCCTGAGTTGTGGAACTAACCTTGTCCAAACTCTTGCACTTTTCTAGTTTCTTTACGTGCTTGACCAGGTGTGGGTTCCAGACTGGTGCTGCATATTCTAGTATGGGCCTGAGTACACGGTATAGTGTCTTGAACGATTCCTTGTATGGAGGTAACTGGAACGCTAATCCTAGTTTGCCAGTCGCCCATATGCTGCCGCAGTTATCTGGTCGATTGGCCTTCGGAGACTCTAACAGTGTTTGTGTGATGTGTGGTGTGTGTGGTGTGTGGTGTGTGTGTGTGTAGTATGTGGTGTATGTGTGTGTGTGATTTCCATAAAGTATGGGATGGGTTATCCTGAGAGATGGTAAATCCCAAGTGATAGTAACTCCAGCTCTGCTGAAAAGAGTTCTTGGAAGCTGCGGCAGGTGCTGTACCTCTACTGGAATACTTGACGAAGTCCTCATATCTGTACTACTATCCTCCTTTTCAGGCTGACACATTTCGGCGATTATATATATAAACCATCCTGTGTGATGGAATATGACAGGGGAACCCATCCTGTGTGATGGAATATGACAGAGGAACCCATCCTGTGTGATGGAATATGAAAGGGGAACCCATCCTGTGATGGAATATGACAGGGAAACCCATCCTGTGTGATGGAATATGACAGGGAACCCATCCTGTGTGATGGAATATGACAGGGAAACCCATCCTGTGTGATGGAATATGACAGGGGAACCCATCCTGTGTGATGGAATATGACAGGGAAACCCATCCTGTGTGATGGAATATGACAGGGAAACCCATCCTGTGTGATGGAATATGACAGGGAAATCCATCCTGTGTGATGGAATATGACATGGGAACTCATCCTGTGTGATGGAATATGACAGGGAAATCCATCCTGTTGATGGAATATGACATGGGAACTCATCCTGTGTGATGGAATATGAGAGGAAACCCATCTTGTGTGATGGAATATGACAGGGAACCCATCCTGTGTGATGGAATATGACAGGGAACCCATCCTATGTGATGGAATATGACAGGGAACCCATCCTGTGTGATGGAATATGAGAGGAAACCCATCTTGTGTGATGGAATATGACAGGGAACCCATCCTGTGTGATGGAATATGACAGGGAACCCATCCTATGTGATGGAATATGAGAGGGAAACCCCACCTGTTGATGGAATATGACAGGGAACCCATCCTGTGTGATGGAATATGACAGGGAACCCATCCTATGTGATGGAATATGACAGGGAACCCATCCTGTGAGATGGAATATGAGAGGGAAGCCCATCCTGTGTGATGGAATATGACAGGGAACCCATCCTGTGTGATGGAATATGACAGGGAACCCATCCTGTGTGATGGAATATACAGGAAACCCCACCTGTGTGATGGAATATGACAGGGAACCCATCCTGTGTGATGGAATATGACAGGGAAACCCATCCTGTGTGATGGAATATGACAGGGAAACCCATCCTGTGTGATGGAATATGACAGGGAACCCATCCTGTGTGATGGAATATGACAGGGGAACCCATCCTATGTGATGGAATATGAGAGGAAACCCATCCTGTGAGATGGAATATAAAGGGAAACCCATCCTGTGTGATGGAATATGACAAGGGAACCCATCCTGTGTGATGGAATATGACAAGGGAACCCATCCTGTGTGATGGAATATGACAGGGGAACCCATCCTGTGTGATGGAATATGAGAGGGAAACCCATCCTGTGTGATGGAATATGACAGGGGAACCCATCCTGTGTGATGGAATATGACAGGGAACCCATCCTGTGTGATGGAATATGACAGGGTAACCATCCCATGTGATACAATATGACAGGGGAACCTATCCCATGTGATAGAATACGACAGGGGAACCTATCCCATGTGTTGGAATATGACAGGGGAACCCATCCCATGTGATGGAATATGACAGGGGAACCCATCCCATGTGATGGAATATGACAAAGGAACCTATCCCATGTGATAGAATATGACAGGGGAACCCATCCCATGTGATGGAATATGACAAAGGAACCTATCCCATGTGATAGAATATGACAGGGGAACCCGTGTGATGGAATATAAGATGAGAATCCTAACTAGTCCTTATTTCCACTATGTAACTATCGTACAAAATAAGATAGTAACACACTGCTCCTGCTGCCGTACCCAGTTTTACCAAATAAAAAGCTATGAATTCCGTTGCATAACTAAATGTCAGATCATGACTGGCATTATCAGGAGGTGATTCACTCTGACTGACACAGACTGTCAGGAGGTGATTCACTCTGATTGACACGGACTGTCAGGAGGTGATTCACTCTGACTGACAGACGCCACGCCCTTGGCGTAGAAATTAAATATTATTTCCTTATTACGCTGCACTTTTCCAAATGTCAGCAGATTCTAACCTGTGACTGACAGGTGGTCAGGTCCTGATGCATGACTAAGACAGGTAACTAGTACCTGATGTATGACTGGCAGGTCACTAATAGACTGACAGGTAACCGGATTTCTAGCGATGTCTTCCTCACACATTCGCTGCTTCCCCTCCCTCATCCCCCTCCCTCACCCTGCTCCTCCCTCTCCCCCCACACACCAAAAAAAGGGCAGAAAATTCGATTGATATAATGCTACTTATGACTAGTATTCTCCTGGGCACTTATTATCGTAATTCAAAATGCCTCTTATTACACCGGTTGAAGTTACCACTTAGACTGGTCTCCCCTCCTGAGTTAGAGACATCAGCCATCCCACACATTGCTATTACTGAAGTGACATCGGCTATCTCTTCCCCCCTTGATTGATGTCTACGGGCGTCATTCGCTCTTCCCTCTCGTCTCAACCAATCACACAACGACTTAGCAACGACCAATGGCTGAACTACTAGAAAGGGCCAATCAAGCGCCTCCACTGAAGCCGCAATCCACCATATCTTTAAGCGAGTAATCGGGAAAAAAATAATTTTAGGAATTTGGCCTCAAGTTATAGAAAAGTAATTTAAACACTCTTATCCCCGGCTGCACCGCCAATCATGGCCGGACTCTGTATTATTCCTGATATTCATTTGATTAACCCCCTTCATCCTCTGCAATTGATTTTGTCAAGATTGTTATTATTTCTTGCAATTCACGTCTGCCTGCCGTCCGCCGTGAGGAGCCAAGGTCAACACTACACTCACTCATCCCGGCTATATTTAAATCCGATGTTTTGAACTATACGTTTGGTATCAGATCGTTTTTATTTGTTATGATATCCTTGCGAGTATATTTCAGAGGTGTCATTTGAAGGCGGTATCTCCTAGGATCGCTCGGCTAGTTGAGTTTCTAGTTGTGTTGACAGTGCTGTAGGCCTCTTCCTAGCTGGCCTAGTTGGCAGGGAGGCGCTCCTCACTCCTCCTTTGCGCCCTCTGCTATTTCCTGTTCCTTGATATGTACGAAAATGTCAGCGGCAGATGACTGCCGTAACTCATTCGCACTGACAAAACAATCGAAGGAATACGGTAAGTATCGTTCAGGGAGAACGGGAGGCTCAGCGGCCCTGGAGCGAGCGTAAGGGAAATGTCCGGCCCAGGTGAGGTTGTATGTTACTCTTTTTACGACTCCCCGGGACAACTTTCCTCACCGTTTCGTTCTGTTTCGCTCTATTCCGCCCGACTTTCGACATTCATCGCCGTCTACCCGGCGTACACCTCATCGGGACGCGGAGGCAACGCGTGTTCCCCCAATTCAACCCAATTTCCTCCCAATAAAATATTCAAGACTGATTTTTTTTCAAGTTTTTCTGGCAAACGAAAGAAGTTCTTTGAGTGTATTGACCAGCGTGGGCACCGCATGGAACTGAGGCCACGAGACTGGCAAACATCCACTTTTTCCACAGCATCACAAATCTGTCAGGCGACTTAAAACAAAGGAAACAGTAACAGCGCAAAAATAGTCGCTGTCATCATATAAAGCGAAGTGCTAAAAGCTTTATACAACAGCCCGGTCTCCCACACTATATTCGCCTCAAGCCACGCAGCAAACAGGGTCGATTATCCCGTGAAAGACGCCGGAGTTCGTAGATTTCTTAAATGGAGTTTGAGGGCAGTAATGACTTAGACATTCGTGATTAATTAGCAGGTCATGTCTGTCGGATATTAAAATTCCTTCGTGTATCTCAAACTGCACCGAAGAACGTAAAAAAAAAATTCCCAGACAGAATTTAGTAGTCAAAATGAATTTCGCTGCTTGCACTGTGTCCAAATTCTTCTGAATGCTCCTCTCCCAGTGTGTATACCCTGGGAGTAGCTGTGTATATACACTAGGAGGGGTGTATATCTAAGCACACTCAAAAATAATCCACAGGAAGACAAACTCAGAAGATTAACTGATCTGTATATTTCGACCCCCTTCTGGGATCCTCTTCAGCAGATAATGATCCCAGAAGGGGGTCAAAATATACAGATCAGTCAGTCTCCTGAGTTTCTGTCTTCATGAGGGCTGTTACTGAGCGCTGACAAGAGTTCATTTAGTTATATTTGACTGGTGGTATACAGGTGATATGACCCTCGTGTAGCCGATAGATTTTAAACACAGTTAACCAACAGGGTGGATCGAAACGTCGTCTACAGTTTTATCTGAAATTTGTGAGTTATGTGAATTGTTCCAGCCAGGGTATTGTGGGTTAGTTGTGAATTGTACCAGCCATGTCACTTCGGGTTAGTTATGAATTGTTCCAGCCAGGGTATTGTGGGTTAGTTGTGAATTGTACCAGTCATGTTACTTCGGGTTAGTTATGAATTGTTCCAGCCAGGGTATTGTGGGTTAGTTGTGAATTGTACCAGCCATGTCACTTCGGGTTAGTTATGAATTGTTCCAGCCAGGGTATTGTGGGTTAGTTGTGAATTGTACCAGTCATGTTACTTCGGGTCAGTTATGAATTGTTCCAGCCAGGGTATTGTGGGTTTGTTGTGAATTGTACCAGCCATGTCACTTCGGGTCAGTTGTGTATTGTTCCAGCCCATGAAACACAATACCGGGGCTGCAGCATTTCACAACTCGCAAAACTTTGGCAGAAACAATTCACAACTAACCCACAAATTCTAAAATAGTAATTAATACAAGCTTTCAAAGTAAATACACTGTTATACCAACATATATCCGTGTGAATGCACACTTTTCTGTGTATATCGAGAGATGCACATCTCTTGGGGTATATACACAGATAAACATTTATGGGTGTATATACACTGAGTGTATATATACTGAGTGTATATACACTGAGTGTATATACACCTCTCGGTGTATATACACTGTGTGATCCTGGACTATGACCATCGTGCGTGCAGTGGCGGCCGCTGTGACACAGGTAGTTAGAGAGATGATTACTGCCAACTATCCTGACGGACTATGTAATTATCCTGGGTCATTAGGATAGGTGAAATAGTCCTAGGATGATTATTGATCTTATAGGAGATCACAGCTTTGCTTCTCAACATATCATAGCATTTGCCTTGAAGAAAATAACACAGCCATTTCTGAGAAACTGAAGAGGAACGTTGGCTGGGAACGAGTGAAGGGGTTGAACGCAACCATCACGTTCAACGCGAACGTTCAAGCCACGCCGCTCGACGATCCTATAACCAGTAAAAGTGCAACTGCACAATAAACGTAATTTGCAGTGCCCTACAGCAAGTTGCTAAAAGATCACTGCTGTAGATGTGGTGGAGACTCGATCCACCGACCGCTAATAGCGGTAAAGATAAGCTACAGACCTGAACTCAATTGCACTGTTACACAGAGAATATAGGCCAAGGGGCCTTCCGAGTCTGTGTAACACTGTCCTATTTAAGTGATTATGGAAGGAGTTTACCTGTAAACCTACACTCACGATTACTTTAACCACTGAAATAAAAATTAAAGTATAATCTTAGTTTATATATATATATGTGTGTCTGTGTACATAGTATATACTAAGAGATACACACAGTGCCAATATCTCTCAGTGTGTGTACGCCGAGAGACGCACACCTCAGTGGATATACACTGAGATATAACAACCGCAAAGTAGCGGTTTACATCGGTTGTACCTTGTAAATGTGAACACAAATTAGCGTTTAGTTAAACCTTGTAAATATGGAGACTAAATCGCAAGAAACGCTCAGTGGAAGTATTAAGAAACCTAGAAGCATTTGTTCTGCTGTTTGTTGATACTTGGTATACCGTCAGTGCCATTTAGAAGGGTGGAGACGTGATGTTTATGCTAGAAGGGGGCAGCGCCCCCTTCTAGCATAGGGACGGGAGTGTTCAACTAGAAATGGGGAGTGGCTGGTTATTTATCAGGGGGCAGAGGCCCTTTATCTAGGAGGGGTAGGCACGGCTTCCATCTTTCAGGGGGAACGGGGCTGGTTATCCGGCAGGGTTATCCGGCAGGGCTGGAGAGAATGGCAATTGTTTGGGGTGGCGACTGTGAAGCGGTAACTAACCCAAACACAGCCACCGGAGACGGATAATTAAGTCGCTACACAGGGTCCTCAGCGGCAAGAAGCTTCGTACTCACTCATGCAGGGAGAGGAAGGAAAAAACAAGAGAGATCCTCGTTAATTGCATCTGCATCGTATATGTTTTGAAGGAGATGTGATTGGTGGGACGCCCCACAAAGGGATGAGGAACTTTGCAGTGAGAAAATGAATTTTGCCTCAGTGTTGTGGTCGCCTTTGAATGATTACGTGGATTTTGGAGGCGGCTGTAGATGGATCTAAGACGATGTTTCTTCCTTTATCATCCTCTTTTTCCTTTCGTTTCGATTTTTTTATCCCTTGGTTTCCGCCTTACCTTCCATACATTGTTTTTTCCCCGTATCATCTTTTGTTATGGTTCAAATTTTCTAGTCCCATGTTCCATTTTACACACTGCTTCCACCGTCCCATCTTTCCCTTGATATTTCACCCTATCTTTCTCCCTTAGATTCCTCCCTTCCTTTGGGTTCCCTTTAGGTTCCACCTTCCTAATTTTCTGCCACCACAGGAGTCGGGGAAGCTGATTTAAGCGGTGAACTCTGGCACCGTCTGGGTAATGCCAAGTGTCACGTTGACATCATTTAGAAATACACATTCTTGACCACTCATTTCTAACTCCCATCCTTCTGAGGTATACCGGAGGGAGTTCCGGGGGGTCAACGCCCCTGCAACCCGGTCCATCACCTACCCTCACGATGACTCAGGACCTGACAATTAGTAATCTAGTTTACCAAGCATTTTAATGACGTCTCCAATATTATGTCCCGATCGACATATTTTTGGGGGAAGAATGTATAGTTACATGTTTCTACCAAAATAAGTTCATTGTAATAGTCACTGGCAAGCATAACAGTGGGTCAGTGACCCTCAAAAAAATGAGAATAAATAGGAAGCCCGTCTGCTTCTCGCTCTCAGCAGACGGAGGATCGAGCCTCCACCATTTATATTTCAGTGAACAGCAATAAACACCGGTATATCACCCGGTTGTCGTGAATTTAACAGCCCAAAAACAGTTATAAATAAACCAAGATTAGAACTGTATGATACAAGAGGAGTAGAGAAGCGATTCATCTTGCCTCTTGACGCGAGTCAAAATGAAGAGGTTATTAGAACCCGTCTGTGATGGAGCACTGAAGTGTCGTGAACACTTGTACACGAGCGTATATGGGTGTACATAGGGGAAAGACGAACAGCGGAGGACCTGGGACGTCACACAGACAAATATTTGTGACAGAAACATGTGTCTGACTTCACGATCTTCAGCAGCATCCATGCATCCCATCTGCTTCATTAAAAATAATAATAAAAAACTGTCTTATGATTTGTGAAATCGTAATGACATGATGGCTGAAAATTGGTTCGAACTCTGACATTTCTGTTCATGTGGGATTTACTTTTTTCAGTGATCGTTTTAATACACACACATACAGACACACACATAAACACACACACATACATACACATACACACTCACACACACACACACACACACACACACACACACATACATACAAAGAAGACCGCAGACAGAGTATAGTCTAGGTGGACAAAGACTGCAAACCTCACTCAAGGAGAAAGATCTTGGGGTGAGTATAACACCGAGCACATCTCCTGAGGCACAGATCGATCAGATAACTGCTGCAGCATACGGGCGTCTAGCAAACCTAAGAATTGCGTTCCAATACCTCACTAAGGAATCGTTCAAGACTCTGTACACCATATACGTCAGGCCCATACTGGAGTATGCAGCACCAGTTTGGAATCCACACCTGGTCAAGCACGTCAAGAAATTTAGGAAAGTGCAAAGGTTTGCAACAAGACTAGTCCCAGAGCTAAGGGGATTGTCCTACGAAGAAAGGTTAAGGGAAATCGGCCTGACGACACTAGAGGACAGGACGGTTAGGGAGACATGATAACGACATATAAAATACTGAGCGGAATAGATAAGGTGGACAGAGACAAAATGTTCTATAGAGGGGACACAGAAACAAGGGGTCACAATTGGAAGTTGAAGACTTCTATGAGTCAAAGGGATGTTAGGAAGTATTTCTTCAGTCATAGAGTTGTCAGGAAGTGGAATAGTCTAGAAAGCGACGTAGTGGAGGCAGGAACCATACATAGTTTTAAGACGAGGTTTGATAAAGCTCATGGAGCAGGGAGAGAGAGGACCTAGTAGCAATCAGTGAAGAGGCGCAACCACAAATAGGTGAGTACACACACACAAACACACACACACACACACACACACACACACACACACACACACACACACACACACACATATATAATGACTAAAAAATCACCTTGGCTGTAGCAATTCGCAACAAATCGACATATTGCCAAGGAAGAAATTATACATTTCGATCCAGTGATTGACCAAAACATCGTCTAAATTCAATACACATTAAGCTCCCTTATAAAACACCTCTACACAGTGCGATTTTTTTTAATTTGCAATATTAAAGGTACATATGATTGAATAACACGTGAGAAGCCCTCAATATTGTACATACCTTTACAATTGCAATTAAAAAAAAAACAGCATATAGAACAGTTTATTGTACTATATGAAGATAATATACCTCTCCCCATCATAGCTATAAAAATATATATATTAGGAATATCCATGATTAGCTATCCATTATCAAGCATGTCCTCTTTCAATCATGTCTTATCAAAGAAAACTTTGTAATAAACTTGTATACAGAGCAACACCGGCAATAGTGTACTTCAGGCCCGCAGATAAAGTGGAAAATTTATAGGCAAAAAGAATCATTATTTTTGTGGTTGTCTTCTGTTGTGGAAGTTCTCGCAGCTGGGGTTGTCTATCTGATGTACGGTAGCTTAGTTCTGGCCTGCTGTGACCGACTCAGTCAGTGATGGATTGTGCCTTAAACCACCGGAGTTTATTAGCTAGCGGCTTCTTGTGTATGTGTGTGTGTACTCACCTATTTGTGCTCGCCTATTTGTGATTGCAGTGGTCGATTCATTGCTTCTGGCCCAGGACTCTTCGCTGGTCACTACTAGGTCAACTCTCTCTCCCTACTCCATGAGCTTTATCGAACCTCTTCTTAAAGCTATGTATGGATTCTGCCTCTACTACATCACTCTCCAGATTGTTCCACTTCCTGTGTGTGTGTGTGTGTGTGTGTGTGTGTGTGTGTGTGTGTGTGTGTGTGTGTGTGTGTGTGTGTGTGTGATAGAAAGAGAGAGGTTTTGTTTACACGCTTTGAGAGGGATTGCATTACCCGCTAGGAAGACCTCGTTACCCGCTTGTGAAACCTCCTTACCCGCTATTGAGACATCGTTACCCGCAATGGAGACCTCCTTACCCGCTAGAGAAACCTCCTTATCCGCTAGAGAGACCTTACCCGCTAGAGAGACCCCCTTACCCGCTAGAGAGACCCCCCTTACCAGCTAGAGAGACCCCCTTACCCGCTATAGACCCCCATTACCTGCTAGAGAGACCCGCCTTACCCGCTAGGAATACCAAGTTATATTTCACCTTCTAACTGGAGTTCCTCGCACATTCTACTGACGATGACTCCATCAGGCAGTCGAAACAGTCTCATTCCCCTCGTTATTTCCCCTCTCTACCTATGTGTTATTCCTCTACATCTTCAAGGGTAATTAACAGGTATCCTCCACTGCTTGGTAAACGTACAAATTCAGACGTTTTATGTGTACGTCACGCTATAAGCACAAATACGACCCAGCAATTTTTTTTTCGCTCCCTAAACGACTGGTGCTTAAAGATTTTTTTTATTCTCTCAGGTAATCTTGCTAAAAACAATGCAACACTTATGTTTGTACAGTGTTGCTGGGTTAAGGTTTGTACAGTGTTGCTTGGTTAAGGTTTGTACAGTGTTGTTGAGTTAAATACAAGATAAAGAGTATACGTACTTGCGTCGTTCTTACTTTCTGACGGTACAAGTCAGGGTTCAGGGGGGACTACGTCAGGAGAAACGGAGGGAGGGAAAAAAATATATCCCACTGACTTTTCTTTTATTCCCACACAATGACACGTTGTTGGGGGATTATTTTTTTTCGTCTTGTAATCGAGTTCTTCTTCCCTCGACTCATCGGTCCTCCACGAATACATCATATCATAAGAAGTAATGATGTATAAGTGTCTTCATGCCACTTATAAGAGGATAAAAAAAATTCGTGGACGCTAAACCAGCGATAATCACCCGCAAGACCATAAATTTTTTCTATAATTTAAAAAAAAAATTCTTGGTTGACAGTGTCAAATAAAAAAATATTATGAAATTGTGTAAATATGAAATTGTTTACTTTTGATGCGATGATATTAAAGCTTTTGTTTATTTTCAATAAAGAACAATTGCAGGATTAACTAAAATAAACGAGTTTTGTTGTATACAGATTTTTTTCCAGCCACGGGGAAGAAGTGAGGATCTGAGTGCATCCTAGAGTTCACCTCCCCGGGGGTGAGGCTGAAGGTAGTGGTGATGGTGGTAGTGGTGGTAGTAGTGGTGGTAGTAGTGGTGGTAGTGGAGGGGGAGGAGTGTGTGTGAGCCAGCCACAGCCAGCCTTTGTTATATAAGTGATCCTAATACCCTACAATTGTACAAAGATGCAGTTATATCATCCGTCTGGCTGTCGCCCCGATTGTCAGTCTTGGACCCTTAAAAAGTTTGAAATGTATAAAGTGTGCTGAACCCCGCGCTTAGAGGTTCCAGGTAATAAGTGTTATTACACAAGCCAAGCTCTGATGGATACCGAATGGAACACTGTGTTGTTGTCCTCTTGTTCGAGTCCTCCCTGCTCTCTTCTGTCCACTTACCTCGCTATTATAATGTATTGAAAGCTATAACCGGAAGCTCTACAGTGGCTGACAGCTGTCACTCCTCCTTATCAACACAGGAAGAAAAATAAAAATGACGGGGTAGAGATATACGGTGTAATAACCTATGTGATATGTTAAGGTATCTTATTAATGCAAACAAGATACCAGACGTATTATGCAGCTATGCTAAATTTGCTTGCAACAGATAAGACAAACTGTAGATGTAAATTCAGATGTACTCCTGTTAACAAAAGGCCTAGTTCTTAGGCCTTTTATCTCTCCATATGCTCTTGCGTTACCCTTCACAAGATGGATATGTTTGGTAAAAGGCCACAAGTGCAATTAATGTGAAATTTTCTTATGGCAACGTTTCGCTCTTCAGAAGCTTTATCAAGCCGTAACGGCTTGATAAAGCTCCTGGAGAGCGAAACGTTGCCACAATAAAATGTCACATTATTTGCACTTGTGGCCTTTTACTTAACATATTGTGGGTAATTCTGCCACACATTACTACAAGATGGATATGAGTTGCAAAATACACTAACCAAATAGCTCTGGGATGCCTAGTAAGCCAGCCACTAGCGTCCACGAGATGGATACGAGATGCACAGAAAATAACTAGCAGCTTCGGCGGCTAAATCTAAAAATCTAATCTACAATCTTGAATTAACTCGTTGAGGTACTTCAAAGGGGGGGTTATAAAAGATGACAAGTGAGCAAATCCTAAAAGACGTGAAGAAGTCTGAGGTGATCAGTCCCTCAGTCTTAATGCATCTGCTGGAGACAGTGGAAGACGTGATTATTATTATTATTATTATTATTATTATTATTATTATTATTATTATTATTATTATTATTGTTGTTGTTGTTGTTGTTGTTGTTGTTGTTATTATTATTATTATTATTATTATTATTATTATTATTATTATTATTATTATTATTATTATTATTATTATTATTATTATTATTATTATTATTATTATTATTATTATCATCATCATCATCATCATCATCATAGGGAGCGCTAAACCCGTAGGGATTATACAGCGCCTGTGGGGGGGGGGTGGAAGGCATTAGTCCTTAATTCAGGGAACTAGAGTACAGATCCAGTTCCCTAGATCAAGAGCCCCTCGCCAGCATCAAGAACCCTACTGACACACCGCTGACACGACGACAGAAAAGACGCTCTCGAACGACAAAGAAACTTACACGGCTTCAAGATAAGGTATGCAATCTATTTTTTTTTTAGGTACACTGCTTACAAATAATGTGCTGGGCTTAGCAATAAAACTCTCCCTTCCCCCCGCATATATAAGAGGCATTTCGAACGCTCTGAAATGAATCATGTAACGCACGTGAATTACACAGGATTTGAAAATAATTTACGCTCCTTTATTTATTGAACTAGAACCGGGGGTAAAAAAAATTCCCGCAGGCAGAATTTAATTAGGGGAATTAACCGGAGGACAAAAGTGTATTTTGTGGAGTGTTACGGCCAGCGGGAAGGTGCCTGCCCGGCCCCCCCTCCTCCTGTGGCACTAACCCCGTGGCACCCCTGTGCCAGTGGCACCCTCCTGCCCGTGGCACCCTCCTGCTTCACTTCATCTACTCTCCCTACTGCAACACGAGAGGAAATCATCTTTTGGGATATTTAGCCCAGGGGGATTATTAACCCAGATATCACCATAGTCTATCACCATAGACTCCAGGGGTTCTTAACCTGGGGGTATCTATACCCCATGGGGTATGGGAACCAAATAATGGGGTATGGTACTCGATTTCTGAATCATTTAAAAAAATATAGCCGTTGTTAGATTAGAATAAACTATCATCTGTTATGTTCCTAACTATCCATATGTAAAGTCATACCAAACTACTGACATCTTTTGATGTCATACTGGTACCTAATAGGACTGTTGATGATTTCGTCAGTCTGGTGAAGGGGGTATGAGGACATATTGGGCAGTCTACTGGGTGTGCGTAATAGTAAATAGGTCAAGTACCCCTGGCGTATATTATGCACTAGGCAAGGCTTGTCAGGGTAATGAATTTTAGCGTTTAACGCTTAACGGTTCCTGTCTAAACTACGGCTGTCATGACACCGCCAATCAAACACTTGTTTTCAAGTTGTTTTTTTCCAGACATGTCTTTCTAAAAAAAAATGCATGGAGATGTCCTGCAGCTGTCTTCACAGGCTGGAACTGACAGGTCATGAGCCTGTCAAGGTCTACCAGTGGTCAAAGTTCAAAGTTCAAAGTGGTGTAGGTAGCGAGATCTCTATAATTAAGTATACAACAGAAGTTAATTTTGTATTGTAAATAAGATAGATATATCTTATTTACAATAACTGTCACATTAACATTGTGACAGTTACACTGTGGGAACACCAGCAGTGTCTTGTTGCTACACCATTCTTTATTAAAGTTGAATAGTGGGAACACCAGCAGTGTGTTGCTGCACTATTCTGTATGACAGTTGCAAAACGGGAACACCAACAATGTGCTGCTAGGCTTTATACTATAGAAGACACTCATATATAACCTGACTAGGTTAGGGCTTTGGTGCCGGTAGGAGAATTGGACTTGCCTCGCATGGGCCAGTAGGCGTGCTGCAGTGTTCCTTCTTTCTTATATACTGTGGGAGTCATACCTATTCAACGAGAGAGACACTCATACACTGTGGGAGACGCAGCCATTTACCACAGGGTTACAGTATCTCACTGACGCGATAAGCTGAGAAATGGACTCACGAAATCGTAATGACACGATTGCAAATAAACCATACCACGGGTGGGGTTCGAACCCACGGACAGAGAGTCTCAAAACTCCAGACCGTTGCGTAAGCCACTGGGCCAGCTAGCTTCAATAAGATTCATCCAACTAGGTATATTTCTACACCACAGGAAGGTTAGCATAGGCACCACTGTGACCACAAATGCAAGTTTTTACAGACGAATCTCCCGCTAGCATGGCCGTGACGAACTCTAGCTCAAGTCTGACCTCGGATTCGAACCCCACCCGTGGTATGGTTTGACGGATGGAATTTGTTTCCTCACCTGAGTTACATGGCCCAGGGGGGAAAAGTTGACTAATCCTGACCACACACACGGAGGGTAAAATATAATGATATATGATCGGTGTGTATTTTGTTCCTCCTTTTTTCATGTATGTTGTCCTTCCCCCGGTATCATATTTTCATTGTTTAAATAAAAGATTTATTCATATTATTGTTATTGGCAGTCGCGAAATTTGTATTTTATTAATTTAAATAGATTTTTTTCATGTGGTTTTTCAATTAGGTTTTGAATTTGTGTGAATATATATATATATATATATATATATATATATATATATATATATATATATATATATATATATATATTTTATATATATATTAATCAATAATTAACACTGATTCTCAAATCTTGGTTACAGTTCATTAGTATTTTTCAATTTCATAAGTTAGAATTCCTTACATTGTGTTGAACTCTTCTCCTCTCCTGCCTGGTTAGGTTAGGTTAGGTTAGGTTACGTTTCGTTAGGTTACGAACCACTGACTTAACTACCCAACATGCGGGCATAGTCATCTTGGCATCGGGTCATCAGAAGAACGATTGAAACTCAAGATGTTGACCGTAAAAAAAAAAAAAAGTTTGCCAAACAATAGCCGTCCAATCAGTATACCTTAGTGATCCCCCATGACTCTTCTCCAGCCTCATGACTCTCGTTTTCTTTCATCCAGACTCGAACCTATATTTTCTTGCCAGTGACACGCTGATGGTGGGCTTTTGTTCGTCAGGAAACACGACAAGTGTCTTCAGACATGCGTCTTGGTCGGATAATAACCCGCTTAGTGGCTAAGCATCCGCTGGCTTACCCCAGCTTTGGTCTGATCCCCGTTTAAAAAGCGAAGAATCATTACAGAATAATAACTTAAGACAGTGGGTTAACATCGAGACAGTGGGTTAACATCAAGACAGTGTGTTAACATCAAGACAGTTGGTTAACATCAAGACAGTGTGTTAACATCAAGACAGTTGGTTAACATCAAGACAGTGGGTTAACATCAAGACAGTGGGTTAACATCAAGACAGTATGTTAACATCAAGACAGTTGGTTAACATCAAGACAGTGGGTTAACATCAAGACAGTTGGTTAACAAGTAACAGATACTTTCTCAGACGTACACTGAATACTGGCTCCCTCACCTTCGTGTATTAATGTGACTTGTAAATGGTCCAAATCAGACTCAAACAACGTCATAAGCTCCCCTCTACCATGTCCGGGTTATTTGTGCATTGTTAAAGTCACGGTACTGTGCCTTTTTCTTCTTCAGGAAAGATAATGATGGACGTGACGACCAAAAAATGATATATTTGCAACACTTGGTAATCTTCAGATGATCCAAGTATTACTAACGTGTCTTATTCATCAACGATGAATAAGACATGATGCGTTATGCCATCAACGATATGATTTGGTTGTTTCTTGGTATCATTTGGAAGACGTGCTATTGAGATAGAGATATTTTTTTTGGTTTCGGGACTCAAGTAGCCTGAAATTGAGCTCAAAGTAGCATAAAAATTATTTTTTTAACCATTATATTGTGGGAGATCATCAATAGGTTCTCAAATTTCGATGGCTGTAGAGCGTTTGAAAAAAAAAAAGATTTTTTTCTTGCAAATTTGAGACTCAGAATGAAGATCGCTGGTATAGAGTTACCGACACCACACGGGGTTCATGGATGAAATATCGGATCAACTTACCATCAGTTATGTCCATGAAGTTTTTTTTAGTGTGACAATAGAAAAGTGTACATAGAAGTCCACGATTATGTAGACTCAGCTACAGAGTGTTCGATGTACATGTTTCAACCCCAGCTGTTAGTTAACTGGTAATTAGAAGATGTAATTACTCCTAATTACCCAGGTGCTAATCCTGCTTCCCCCTTTTTTAGTGTAAACAGCATCCTCATCTGTAATTAATGTAGATTAGCGAGTTGTGAATAGTTATCAATTACCGTATTTTATGGCGTTGAAGACACTATTTTTTTTCCCCAAAAAATAAGTCTCGAAAATTTACCCAGCATCTTGGAGGCCAAAGTATCGTTTATCTTTTTTCCCCAAAAATTTAGCCAATCAGAATAGGGGAGGAAGGGCGTCCTCGACACCGGAGCATTTTGTTCGTCGTAAGATACGGTAATCCTTCATTTCTACTGTACAGATGTCCTCTTGTTGACGGCAAGGTAGACGAGCACCAGGGATATAACTAGAAAATGCTAGGGAGATACTGCAGTGGAGGGAGTTAGAGGTTGTATGCAGTAACATCATATCTTTAGGCTCTCCCTGCTTCGAGTTCTGTCTCCCTTTATCCTCCCAGGTATAAATGTCATCTTCATGTCGAGACATAAATCCGAGGGAGTGTAATAACAAAGTCCATTTCAACGTTACACTCTTAAACCAGCAACAAAACTCTAGTCCGTAAAACCAAAGGCATGACGCTCTAAATCATGCACTCCACTCCCCAGACCCGACCGAAGGCACCACCAAAAGGCAAGACCAAATTTTTATGAACGCCCTGCTAAGTCTGATGTATAAAAGGTCCAAGCATCGATAAATCTGGTGAGCCATTTCAACGTTGGTGTGGCTTCAGTGTGACGGCCCAGCAAGGCTAACTTATCGGTAGTAAACGCCAGCATGACTCCAGCCTCTTCGCGGCGCCCACATCTCAGCCTCGCTCGGCTCTACTGCCTCACTCGTCTCGTTGCTAAATAATGATTAGCAACTTTCTGTAGCCACACACTTACATTTGTATCTCAATCACAAAGCTTATTACACGTGTTAATTTTCAGGGAGGAAACAGATGATTTCGACTTTCGAAAACACGAATTTCCGGGTCGCGAGTGAAATAGACGAAATTTCGGAATAACCAAAGTGGCTTGGTATCGCTGCGGCGGTGGGTGAGGCGTCTGGTCCCCGGCCAGATCCACGGAACAACGTGTAGCGCTCAGCATTAGCACAAGAATGGAACAGACACAAGGCAACATCACGACCTGAGTCGTATAATGCAAATCAAACTCCAGTAGTGTACCTACGAGACAGAACTGAGAGATATACTCGTAGACAATTACATCTGTGCATTATTATTATTATTGGGTAGTAGAAGTAATAATAATGTAAGTATTACTTTAGATTCCCCTGAAACTCGCTGAAATCCTTATACATTATACGTTGTTAATTATGTTCTCACTCATGCATTAACTATCCTGCCTCAAAATTCTGTGTCAACGTCGGGTTTGCTACGTTCATCCTCACCTAAGTTTAGCTGGCGTGAACACATCCTCATTAACCTTAATTTTCTTTCTCACGTCATCATATCGCCTGCTGGTGCCCGCTCGTGTAAATCACCGGCAGTAAGCGGAATTTACGGTATCGTTCAGACATTGCATCAAACCCAGGCTGTTGGGATCTCCGGGGCCTCTCGTATTCATAACTTGACAAAAGCTCTACTTAGAGCGATACTTTGTCCTAATAAAAGCTTGTTCTGTAACGTATCTTAACTATTGTTAGCGGTACGACATGAGCATCCAGATGATAGCCCATTCTAAGGGATGGTAATGCCTACCGAATGTTGACTTTAGCTCTACTGGAACGAAGTCTCCGAAGCTGCCGTAGCTATTGTACCAACAGTAGAGAACTTGACGATATCCTCCTCGCCTTACTGATGTCTCTCAGCTTTGGCTGACAGATTTCCTTACCTCGCAAAACAAATCCCTTCTGCGTGATTGAAATGACAGGGTAACAACGTCCTTGAGGTGTTCCCACCTTGGAAAAGGGTAACAACGTCCTTGAGGTGTTCCCACCTTGGAAAAGGGTAACAACGTCCTTGAGGTGTTCCCACCTTGGAAAAGGGTAACAACGTCCTTGAGGTGTTCCCACCTTGGAAAAGGGTAACAACGTCCTTGAGGTGTTCCCACCTTGGAAAAGGGTAACAACGTCCTTGAGGTGTTCCCACCTTGGAAAAGGGTAACAACGTCCTTGAGGTGTTCCCACCTTGGAACTATCATATGCAATAGTGTTGCCACATTGTAAGCTGCCACAGAATAGTAGCGGGGGGTCATCGGCCAAGAGGCCCGGTCTTCCAGTAGAGATATTTACATTGTTAATTAAGGTCATGTGCAATATATAAGCTAGCAGGAACATAGAAGTACAGTGTTGAATAATATTGCAAAGGTGAGGCGTAAAGGCTGCATGTGCCGACTTCTTTACCCGCTGACCCACCTCCTCTACCCGCTGACCCACCTTCTCGACCCGTTAACCTACCTCTATCCACTAGCCCATCTCTACCCTCCTAACCTACCTCCTCTACCCACTAACCCACCTTCTCTACCCCCTAACCCACCTTCTCTACCCACTAACCCACCTTCTATACCCGCTGACCCACCCACGACCCACCACTCGTCAGGTGCCGGCACTCATCAGAGTGGAGCGTAAAGTGTAAGCGATACCGAGGAATATAGCGCCTTCAGTCATCTTTATGACACCTGATATCAAAGACTGACAGCCTCCTGTGGCTCTGCCTTCACCAATAGCCTGGCTGCTCCGACCCTTGGCAGCAGTTAGCAGACGGAGGATCGAGCTTCCACCACTACTTATGATAAATGACCATATATATACATATATATATATATATATATATATATATATATATATATATATATATATATATATATATATATATATATATATATATAAAATAAAGCAGCAGAGGCGGAGAGAGAGTCAGGGAGAGTCAGAAAGAGTCAGGGAGAGTAAGGAGGCGGAAGCCTTTTAGTCTATGTGATGATGGTTGGTAATCCCGGCCTGATGTATGTGACATCAGGCCCTCTTTGTATATCATACCTTACTGTTATGGCAAGCTGCCTCCGTGCCCCCGGCAAGAGGCTCTTGATCTGAGGAACCTGACCACCACCCTTCTCTCCCTTCAGTTCTAGCGTGATTACTATACGTGTTTTTACCCCCCATCCCCTTCCCTATAGACCCTCGGGGATTCTTACGGCTTTAGCGTTCTCTCGTGAATCTACTATTGCTACTACTACGACTATTCTACTGCTTCTACTACTACTATTTCTATTGCTACCACAACTACTACCACTATTAATAATACTAATATAATAATAATAATAATAATAATAATAATAATAATAATAAATAATAATAATAATTATATTAAATAATAATAATAATAATAATAATAATTAATAATAAATAATAATAATAATAATAATAATAATAAATAATTAAGAATAATAATAATAATAATAAATAATAATAATAATAAATAATAATTATAATAAATAATAATAATAATAACAATAATTAATAACAATAATAATAATAATAATAATAATAATAATAATAATAATAATAATAATAATAAATAAATAATAATAATTAGTAATAATAATACCTTTCATTAAACTGCTCACAAAGTGCTTGAGAATCATTTACGTGGCAAATAAATTGTTGTGAAGTTCCTCTTCTGGAAGTATTTCAAGCGGGTCCATAACGCACAGAGAAAGCATTAAAAAAATGGGTTCACATGTATAGATAAGTCTCTCATGTATGAATGAGATAGCTAGAGACGTATACATAAAATAAGCTCACGTATAAATGAAATAACCTCAGGTGTATAAATATAAGAAGGGGGGCGAGTGGTAGTGATCTTAGACGAAAGAGCATCTCTTTAAGGAAGTGCAATAATTTTGTCTATATTCACCAAGCCGAAACATTTGGCAGTCTATTATGGAGAAGCGTCATACTCGGGTATTAAGCGTAAGTGATGTTGGTGAATATAGCTCTCTCAATTATTTTTACGATGCTTGATATCAAAGAGGTAGGAGAGGGGGAAGGAGGAGGAGGAAGAGGAAGGCTGGGACTACAATCCTTGCCAAGGGACTATGACGGCATCCATCAAGACCTTCCCTCCTAAACCCCCCTGCATAAAGTCCCCAAGACCTCTTTTCCTCCTAGGGTTCGGGAGTGTCCTCCCCCTCCTGGGTCAGATGAACAACTGCTGCTGCTGCTGCTGGTGGCCTTCCAGAACTCACCCACCAGAGTTGCCTGCTGGTGGCCCTCCTGAGCTCACTCACCAGAGTTGCCTGCTGGTGGCCCTCCTGAGCTCACTCACCAGAGTTGCCTGCTGGTGGCCCTCCTGAGCTCACCCACCAGAGTTGCCTGCTGGTGGCCCTCCTGAGCTCACTCACCAGAGTTGCCTGCTGGTGGCCCTCCTGAGCTCACTCACCAGAGTTGCCTGCTGGTGGCCCTCCTGAGCTCACTCACCAGAGTTGCCTGCTGGTGGCCCTCCTGAGCTCACTCACCAGAGTTGCCTGCTCCTTCCGAGTACAGTTCTGCTGACTTGTATAGTTTGAGTGATATAATTCACATAGTTTATCTTCCTTGCGCACAATGGGGGGAAAAATGTGACTATAATGTACATTTGCTGCGAGCTTTAGGGGGGACTCTTTCCCTGGGCGCTTGAGTGGGGCGATTCCATCCCAGCTTTGAAACACATGTAAAAAAAAAACCACATATTTCCCCGGATAAGAGTTGAATTTAAGTGATATGCGGAGTATTCTTGCATTTAAGAAGGTAATATTTCGAGTCTCAACAATCCTCAACGAGTAATTGATACAATGAAGATCCTCATTCTTATTAAAACACACACACACACACACACACACACACACCAGGAGCTGTGAATCGACCCCTGCAACCACAACTAGGTGAGTACACACACACAAAAATATATATATATATAATGTAGGGGAAGTTCGTGAGGCAGTGGGTAGAATGAAAGGGGGTAAGGCAGCTGGGATTGATGGGATAAAGATAGAAATGTTAAAAGCAGGTGGGGATATAATTTTGGAGTGGTTGGTGCTATTATTTAATAAATGTATGGAAGAGGGTAAGGTACCTAGGGATTGGCAGAGAGCGTGTATTGTTCCTTTGTATAAAGGCAAAGGGGACAAAAGAGAGTGCAAAAATTATAGGGGAATAAGTCTGTTGAGTGTACCTGGTAAAGTGTATGGTAGAGTTATTATTGAAAGAATTAAGAGTAAAACAGAAAGCAGGATAGCAGATGAACAAGGGGGCTTTAGGAAAGGTAGGGGTGTGTAGACCAAGTGTTTACAGTGAAACATATAGGTGAACAGTATTTGGATAAGGGTAAAGATGTTTTTTTGGCATTTATGGATTTGGAAAAGGCGTATGATAGGGTAGATAGGGGGCAATGTGGCAGATGTTGCAGGTGTATGGAATAGGAGGAAGGTTACTGAAAGCAGTGAAGAGTTTTTATGAGGATAGTGAGGCTCAGGTTAGAGTGTGTAGGAGGGAAGGGGACTATTTCCCAGTAAAAGTGGGCCTTAGACAAGGATGTGTGATGTCACCGTGGTTGTTCAATATATTTATAGATGGGGTTGTAAGAGAAGTGAATGCGAGGGTCTTGGCAAGAGGTGTTGGGCTAAAAGATAAAGAAGCAAATACAAAGTGGGAGTTGTCACAGTTGCTTTTGCTGATGACACTGTGCTTTGGGAGATTCTGAAGAGAAGCTGCAGAGGTTGGTGGATGAATTTGGTAGGGTGTGTAAAGAAGAAAATTGAAAGTGAATATAGGAAAGAGTAAGGTGATGAGGATAAAAAGAATAGGTGACGAAAGATTGGATATCAGATTGGAGGGAGAGAGTATGGAGGAGGTGAATGTATTCAGATATTTGGGAGTGGACATGTCGGCGGATGGGTCTATGAAGGATGAGGTGAATCATAGAATTGATGAGGGAAAAGGGTGAGTGGAGCACTTCGGAGTCTGTGGAGACAAAGAACCTTGTCTATGGAAGTAAAGGGGGAATGTATGAGAGTATAGTTATACCAACGCTCTTATATGGGTGTGAAGCATGGGTGATGAATGTTGCAACGAGGAGAAGGCTGGAGGCAGTGGAGATGTCATGTCTGAGGTCAATGTGTGGTGTGAATATAATGCAGAGAATTCGGAGTTTGGAAATTAGGAGGAGGTGCGGGATTACCAAAACGATTGTCCAGAGAGCTGAGGAGGGGTTGTTGAGGTGGTTTGGACATGTAGAGAGAATGGAACGAGACAGAGTGACTTCGAGAGTGTATAAATCTGTAGTGGAGGGAAGGCGGGGTAGGGGTCGGCCTAGGAAAGGTTGGAGGGAGGGGTAAAGGAAGTTTTGTGTCGAGGGCTTGGACTTCCAGCAAGCATGTGTGAGCGTATTTGATAGGAGTGAATGGAGGCATATGGTTTTTAATACTTGACGTGCTGTTGGAGTGTGAGCAAAGTAACATTTATGAAGGATTCAGGAAACCGGCAGGCCGGACTTGAGTTCTGGAGATGGGAAGTACAGTGCCGGCACTCTGAAGGAGGGTGTTAATGTTGCAGTTTTATAACTGTAGTGTAAAGCACCCTTCTGGCAAGACAGTGATGGAGTGAATGATGATGAAAGTTTTTCTTTTTCGGGCCACCCTGCCTTGGTGGGAATCGGCCGATGTGTTAATAAAAATAATGATTATGGGAGGAATATATACATTTCTTACCAGAAATAACTTCGAATTTAAACCTTGAAGATTGACCTCAATGGATGGTGTTCTTGAGCTCGTAGGCCGGGTTCCAGAGCGTGTAGGCGGGTTCCAGAGCGTGTAGGCGGGTTCCAGAGCGTGTAGACCGGGTTCCAGAGCGTGTAGGCGGGTTCCAGAGCGTGTAGACCGGGTTCCAGAGCGTGTAGGCCGGGTTCCAGAGAGTGTAGGCCGGGTTCCAGAGCATGTAGACGGGTTCCAGAACGTGTAGACCGGGTTCCAGAGCGTGTAGGCCGGGTTCCAGAGCATGTAGACCGGGTTCCACGGGTTTCAGACCTGTAGATCACGATTCAGTTCCTCTAAACAGCGTCCCAAACAAACTAAATGCATTGATATTCCTTGGGTAACATTGATATTTCTTGGGTAACATTGAAAATGAGTTGGGCAAATATTTTTGTCTAGTGGGTTTGGATTTGAGAAGGACGTGCCTAGTATGGGCCAGTAGGCCTGCTGCAGTGTTCCCCCATTCTTATGTTATGTTAGTAGATGTGTCTGACATTTATATACAAGTACCATGAATCACATTAAGACTGGAAGGTAGCTCTGGGTACATACTGGTGGGAGAGTTCCAGGTTTGTGGGGCCTTTTATGTATTTGAGTCGAAGACGTGGGACATCAAATAAATATTTGTGCCCATGTGTTATAGATGAATTATATTCACGCCTATATGTTATAGATGAGTTATATTGACGCTTATGTGTTATGCTGCACCTACACCTGCACCTACACCGTATTGATGAAAATTAGACACATGTGCAACATCTGGGTATCTTTATTGTAGACGTTTCGCCCTCCAGTGGCTTTATCAATACAAATTCAAGGTCATAATTGGAAGACAGTAGAACTGTCAGTATTGACTGTCCTGTATATGGGGATAAAATGTATAAAATACCGACACAATGGAAAAATAAACACAAATGTAGTATAATGCGATCCTTTATTGACTACGTTTCGCCCACACAGTGGGATTTATCAAGTCACAAACAGATCTACCTGGGTAACGAGTAAATATACATACATATACTTATATTGTCTTTACCCAGGTAGATCTGTTTGTGACTAGATAAAACCCACTGTGTGGGCGAAACGTAGTCAATAAAGGATCTCAATATACTGCATTTCTGATTATTTTTTCCACCTGTATAGTGGTTGGCGCAGTAGTAGGAGTGAACGTTTTGAACTTTGAGTAAATTTTATATATATATATATATATATATATATATATATATATATATATAATATAATATATATATATATATATATATATATATATATATATATATATATATATATATATATAATAAAAATATTTTAGAGTTTAAAATTTATAAGACGCAAGTGTTGCTAATTATGTACCGTGATAATGATAATTATGTACCATCAGAGAATGTCCGTAGCGGTAATCTGATGACTGATTACCCTGACACCACACCCATGATGCTAATGAAGGTCTTCTGATCCGTGGAATCGGAGCTAAACACACTCCCTCTCTCTCTTTTTTACACCCCTGCTTCACCTCTTGTCCAAGACGCTGTGTGGCTCTTGTGGGTTTTGCGCTTCTCCCACGTCCCCCCCAAGAGACCAACCCCCGAGCTACGTCGTTCCACACAGGAAGTGGAACGACTCCTGGGTTACTTGCAAACTGTTCCAGCCATGGTATTGTTACTTTTAACATTCTTGTTCGTTGTGAATTGTTCCATTGTGACTTGTTTTTGTGATTCGGTTGTGAATTGTTCCATCCACGGAATTGTGACTTTTATTCCACCCAGATATTACAACAGCGATTCGTTAATTCTGGACAGGCGCTAACAACAGTCATTCACTGAGTCGAAGTCGGTCAAAACTACCACCGAAAGGTAGTTAACAGCGAAGAAAAAACAAGGAAGTTCCAAGACGCTTGAAGAGTTGTGAAAAACAATGATTAAAAAACACCGCATCTGTTTGTTTGTGTGTGTGTGTGTGTGTGTGTGTGTGTGTGTGTGTGTGTGTGTGTGTGTGTGTGTGTGCTACTCCAGGATAGCGCCTCCTGTTACTCCTTCATTGTCGGTAATGGTGTTAATAAAATCGCTCCAGGCACCGCCCTCGCGGCCTCCAGCCTGACCCCAACCTCTCGTTTTCGATGATGTGGAACCGTAACTTACGCAAAAACGCCGCTTTCCATCGCAATCCATTCCGCTTACGAATGCGCTCCGCAGCCCCCGGAGAATGAGGTGGAAAGTCGCAAAACACAACCGCCACTTTCAACCATTGGCAAAAATGTTCATTGTGAACAAAAATGTTCATTGTGAACACTGGCAATGCTCACCGAGAACATCTGTTCATACCACTTCCCCCTGGTCATGGTGGGAAGGCTGTTAGGGAGGAAATAATTAATATATATAATAAAAAATGGCCCATCAGGAGCGCTGTGTTGAATTTAGTAAGACGTAATCGGCTCTGTTACGTGCTGAGGAAGTGTCGGTTCTGTTATTATCTATTAAACTTGGTATTACAGACGTGATGTAGAGTGCTTCCGTGTGTTTCGACTCTCTCTAACAAGTCACAGACTTACTTTACTGGAGTGGGTTGGATTTAAGTGGCATGGGGCCTGAAATAGTGAGATTATCTTCCTGGAATGAGCTTTCCTTGGGACAACCCTTCACTCTGTGTGCGTAGAGCTGTACCAAGTTCATTGGGACTTGACAAAGCTCCACACAGAGCCGAACTTTGTCTATGTTTTATGGCTCCAAGTGATGTCTGATCTGTGTTTCTGTATGTCTACGAGTGCCTTCTCACCTCAGGAGTGAAGGCACTAGTGTAACTCTCAGCTGAGTGCGTTATGACGCCATCACTGTCTACAGTAATTCGTAATGCGCATTATGCGACCTGAAACTTGCAATGCGCTGTAATTATCAAGCGCTAGCACTCAGGCCAGCCTCATTTGTTGATGTGTGACAACTGGTTTTAAATCTGTATACATCTCCCCCCCCCCTCTCTCTCTCTCTCTCTCTCTCTCTCTCTCTGCCTCCGCTCTCTCCTCATGCATCCAAATCATCATGTTTATTGTCAAGGCCCCTCCGGGTTTATATATTGGCCGACGACTGCAACTTATGTGATTGTGAACATTTCTCTCCTTCATCGAGTGTCTGCGCCTCTGTCGCCATAAACTCCTGCAGGACTCCTGCAGGATAACGCATGCAAGTCCTGGCTGGGGGAAACGTTGCAAGGCAGACGCCAACACTTGCGCGAAACGAGTGTTCTTTGAGGCTTCACTGCAGATCAACGTTTCTCTTCGTTATATGTTTAACACTGATTAACGAGAGATTTAACCCTGATAACGAGAGAGTTATTTTCATTGATTAATTAAGTTTTCGTTAATTATAATGTTTCTGATATTGCTTAAGGGACTGACCACCTTCTCTAAAGGCCGAGGGACTGACCCCCTTCTCTCAAGGCCGAGGGACTGACCCCCTTCTCTCAAGGTTGAGGGACTGACCCCCTTCTCTCAAGGTTGAGGGACTGACCCCCTTCTCTCAAGGCTGAGGGACTGACCCCCTTCTCTCAAGGCTGAGGGACTGACCCCCTTCTCTCAAGGTTGAGGGACTGACCCCCTTCTCTCAAGGTTGAGGGACTGACCACCTTCTCTCAAGGTTGAGGGACTGACCCCCTTCTCTCAAGGTTGAGGGACTGACCACCTTCTCTCAAGGTTGAGGGACTGACCACCTTCTCTCAAGGCTGAGGGACTGACCCCCTTCTCTCAAGGCCGAGGGACTGACCACCTTCTCTCAAGGCTGAGGGACTGACCCCCTTCTCTCAAGGCCGAGGGACTGACCCCCTTCTCTCAAGGTTGAGGGACTGATTACTACATATTCCACTGCCTTCCACATACATATCTCTCTGCACTGAATTTATAATGCCATTGGTGGGCGAATCGTCTTATTCATCAACCTGTCGGTTATTAATGTAACATTAAGAATAAAGTTGGCTAATTAGCTCCTGGGAGTGCTGGTTTATTTTATCTATTAAGGTTTATATAATAAGATATAACAAGAACTCCAATGGTTATAAGTCACTTTGTCTGACAATTTTTTTTTTGGGGGGGAGGGGTTATCCTGGGTAATTTACACATATGTTACTATGTATGATAATTTGTGTAACTGTATTTATGTATACCTGTATCTGAATAAGCTTGCTTGTTATGGTCAAGTTCCGCTACAGCATGATGGCGCTGCAGGGGAGACGGGGGAGGGGAGGGGAGGAAGAGGCGTGGGGGGGGAAGGAGTATATATACACTGAGAAGTGTGTATATCTCAGTGTGTGTGTGTGTGTGTGTGTGTCTCAGGCATATTTTCCAGTCAGTCTTTCAAGTTATACCTTCCAGTCAGATCTTCCAGTCATACCTTCCAGTCAGATCTTCCAGTCATACCTTCCAGTCAGATCTTCCAGTCATACCTTCCAGTCAGATCTTCCAGTCATACCTTCCAGTCAGATCTTCCAGAGTAAGAGCAACCCCAGCTCTGCTGGAACGATGCTCTGAAGCTGCCATAGCTGATGAACTTTTAATGGTATTCTTGACGATATCCTCACAGCCCTACTGAAGTCTCCCAGCTCAGGCTGACACATCTCAGCACTGTGTATGTGACCCATCCTGTGTGATGGAAAATAACAGGGGAACCCATCCTGTGTGATGGAACATAACAGGGGAACCCATCCTGTGTAATGGAATATGACAGGGAAACACAGCTAGCTGTTGTTCCCACCCTGTAGCTGTCACGTAGAATTTTGTAGCAGCACACTGCTGATATATCTCTAGCATTTCTAATTCGTCTATTCGTTAAGTTAGCAAAGTCTTGTAATATGCTCTCGTTTGCTAACAAAAAATCATCTCACTAACAAATAATGTTTGTCGTAAAGGTTTTCTAACTAGTGCCGTTGCTGCTGTTTTTGTTGTCGTTGATGCTGCTGTTGTTGCTTTTGTTGTTGTTGCTACCGTTGCTGCAGAAGTAGCCTGCCTCTGTTGTCCTCCTGGTGGCGCTGCTAAGGAAGGCTCGGAGCAGGGCAGTAAATGCCAGGCTGCGAGGATGCTGCCACAATAAACTAAATTTGTGTTTATTGTCAGTGTAAAAATAATGCTGGGGGTTGGGAGTTCATTTATGGTCACCGAATCCATCCTGGGGGCTGAGGCTGGGGAGGACGTGTATGTCCAGCATCCTGGGGCGTCTTGGAAAGAGGCTGGGGAGAAGGGAAGATGACCAGAATCCTGGGGAGATTGATGATGCCAGCGTTTTTTTTTTTTTACATCCCCCCAAAGGCAGAGTTCAAACCCCTGTCAGTAGTAGATTCTGATTTTACACTGTTGTCACAGCCAGGGTGATACAGTATGAATTAGAGAGAGAGAGAGAGAGAGAGAGAGAGAGAGAGAGAGAGAGAGAGAGAGAGAGAGAGAGAGAGAGAGAGAAGAGAGAGAGAGAGTGAGGGAGGGAGGGAGAGAGAGAGAGAGGGAGATGTATGAAAGGGAGGGCGAGAGGAGATAGAGTTAGAGGGGTGAGGGGAGACAGGGATGAACAGAGGGAGGTAGGGGAGATATATGAGAGGGAGGAGAGAGAGGGGGGAGAGAGAGAAAGAGGGAGAGAGAGAGAGAGTGAGAGGGGGAGACTGAAACAACGTATGGCTGACAAGTATCGTAACTCTCAGAGGGGGCCACTGCTGCAGCAACAGAATATAAACAGGATTTACGACCATAATTTTGACAACGGAAGGTATTATCAGAAGCACTGGCTGTTCTCTCATTACCCAAGCCAATCTCTCTCTCTCTCGCTCCTGGTTTTTTGATGATGAGGGGAAGGAAATGAGGGGAACATCTCCCCTCTTCTCACTCCAGAGGACACGTAGCTAAGACGCCTGCTTTACCAGACGGAGGCTTAAGCCTCCACAACTCCATGTCTTAACCCATGACTCTCTCAGTCATGCATCAAGAACCCGGTCCTAGCTCAGGCCTCCTAGTAGATCAAAAGCTGATCGACCAGGCTGTTACTACTGACCTAAACATCTCTTCTTCTTTTAACCATTGTCTAAAAGCAGTGGTGGGATTTGCACGTTGTTTAAACTGTGTGGGTTACTTGGGACTGCTGGCACCAACAACTTGGTTGATTAGGTCATCCACCTGGGGGCGTCGACCCCCCTCCGAGATCGCCTCCACACAACCCCCAAAAGAAGCCACTTGGCAACTGGATGACGCAGCTAGCCAACAAGCAATTCAAAGTAAACGACGTTTCGCCCAGTGAGATCTACGTCGCTTGGGCGAAACATCGGAATAATGAATATTTTCGTTGTTTTTCGTGTCTTTTCATCTACTATCTTAGACATGGAGGTCGGTGGTTTGGAGGTTGGAGGGGGTGTAGGGTGAAGGGAGATTTACAATGAAGGGAGATTTGCAACACCTATTTTAAGGGTGGAAGAAAGTAAGGGGCGTGGTGTGCCTTTATCTACCTGGAGCACTAAACTAAAGGGGAGGGAAGGGGTGTGATGAGGGTGTGGTGAGGGTGTGGTAAGGGTGTGTGGTGAGGGGTGTGAAGTGAGGGTGTGTGGTGAGGGTGTGTGACGAGGGTGTGTGGTGAGGGTGTGTGGTGAGGGTGTGTGAGGGGTGTGTAATGAGGGTGTGTGGTGAGGGTGTGTGGTGAGGGTGTGTGGTGAGGGTGTGTGGTGAGGGGTATGTAATGAGAGTGTGTCGTAAGGGTGTGGTGAGGGTGTGTGGTGAGGGGTGTGTGGTGAGGGTGTGTAGTGAGAGTGTGTGGTGAGGGTGTGTGGTGAGGGTGTGTGGTGAGGGTGTGTGGTGAGGGGTGTGTAGTGAGGGTGTGTGGTGAAGGGTGTGTAGTGAGGGTGTGTGGCAAGGGTGTGTGGTGAGGGTGTGTGGTGAGGGGTGTGTAGTGAGGGTGTGTGGTGAGGGTGTGTGGTGAGGGGTGTGTAGTGAGGGTGTGTGGTGAAGGGTGTATAGTGAGAGTGTGTGGTGAGGGTGTGTAGTGAGGGTGTGTGGTGAGGGTGTTTAGTGGGGGGTGTGGTGAAGGGTGTATAGTGGGGGTATGGGTAGGGTGTGTAGTGAGGTGTGTGGTGAGGGGTTTTAGTGGGGGTGTGTGGGGGGGGTGTGTGTGAGGGGTGGTGGGGGGTGTGTAGTGGGGGGTATGTAGGGAGAGTGTGGGTGGGGGTGTGTAGTGAGGGTGTGTGGTGAGGGTTGTAGTGAGGTGTGTGGTAAAGGGTTATAGCGAAGGTGTGTGGTAGGTGTGTAGTGAGGGGTGTGGTGAGTGTTAACGGGAACCCACACGGGGTTTTTTTTATTAATAATAATAATAATAATAATAATAATAATAATAATAATAATAATAATAATAATAATAATAGTAATAATAGTAATTAAGTGGGTTTCATCTCACTCTCGGTCGGTTTCAGTCTTGGTTCTGGGTTTCTGGATCTTATTTACAAGCTCACTTGATTTCAGTCCCAATCTCTTCCTGTTTGGGCCCAAAAGCCTTTTGGTCTCGACGGGAAACCCCAAACCCCCGGTTGGGTTTCCGAATCCAATTTGGGTCTTCTCTTCCATATTTAAAAAAAAAAATCTTTAAAAATTTGGATTTAGTGGGGGAGGATCCCCCCTTCACCACGCCTCGTGTTGACCTCCACTTCTTTACATATAATCTTGTCTCCTGGCTAGCTGAAACTCTTAATAATTTCTTAGCTACATTTTTACCCCTCTAAGGATGCTGTCGGCAGCCAAAGGACGTCGCTAAAAGAGTGCGAAACGTTGATGAGACATTTCTCTTTACTAATATTTTACTGAAGATGTTCCTTCTTTGATCATAAATCACCTGACAAGGCTGAGGGACTGACCACCTCAGACACTATTTCTCCAAGGTTGATGGACTGATTATCTTCATTTCACCACTTCACTTGCTGCCTCTGTATCTGACCGAAACGTCTCCATAATAAAAAGGCCTAAATGTTGCACATGTGTCTCATTTATCAAGTTACTAAGTCACTGCTTAAGTTTATTCCCCCTTTTTTTATTGTTCTGTGTCCTTATTCAGTTTTTGGTACCGACGGGGGGGTCTTATCTCCCCCTATTTTATATTTACATTTGGAATATTTCCTCTCGTTATTGATGTGTTCGTCTCTATGGCTCTCAGTGTCTTCCAGTCCTTCATGTTGTTCTTAATAATCTTGTTTCCTCTAATATCACAATGTAAGAAGGAAGAGGGAATACCTCCAAGCCCCGGGCCCCCCGTACTTGGCACCCCTTTAAATCTAACATTTCTTTCATTTTTCTCAGCCTAATCAAAAAAACCCGCTTCTTACCCCCGAGAGGCAAAATTTTCGTTTTAAAAACCCCCCAATATTAAATTTTAAAAAAAATTTTTTTGGAAAAAAAAAAAAAAAATTTTTAAAAAAAATTTTTTTTTAAAAAAATTTTTAAAAATTTTTTAAAAAACCCCCAAAAAATTTTTTAAAATTTTTTTTTTTTTTTAAAAAAATTTTTTTTTTTTTCCCCCCCAAAAAAAAAAAATTTTTAAAAATTTTTTAAAAAAAAAAATTTTTCCCAAAAAATTTTTTTTTTAATTTTAAATTTTTTTAAAAATTTTTTTTAAAAAAGGAAAAAAAATTTTTTTTTTTTAAAAAGGGAAAAAAATTTTTTTTAAAAAAAAAAGGGGGGGGGGGGCTTTAAAAAAAAAAAAAAGGGGGGAAAAAAAAAATTTTAAAAAAAAAAGGGGGTGGTTTTTTTGGAAAAAGGGGGTTTTGGGTTTTGGGGGAAAAAGGGGGGGGTTTTAAAAAGGGTTGGGGTTTTAAAAAATTTTAAAAAATTTGGGGGGGGGGTTTTTGGGGGAAAATTTTTTGGGGGAAAAAAAAAAAAAAAATTTTTTTTTAAAAAATTTTTTTTTAAAAAATTTTCCCCCTTTTGGGGGAAAAAAAAGGGGGGGGGTTTTTTTTTTTTTTAAAAAAAGGGAAAAAAAAGGGGAAATTAAAAGGGGAGGGCGGGGGGAAAAAAAGGGGGGGGGGGGGTAAAAAAGGGGGGGGGTTTTTTTTTTTTTGGGGAAAATTTGGGGGGGGAAAATTTTTTTTTGGGGGGGGAAAAAAATTTAAAAAAATTTTTAAAAAAATTTTTTTTAAAAAAAAAAAAAATTTGGGCCCCGGAAAAAAGGGGAAATTAAAGCCTTTTTGTTGTGGTCTGGGAGTTAAAGGAAAAAAAAGCCCCAAAAAAGGGAAGTTTTAAAAAAAAACCCCCTTTTCAAATTTTAAAAGGGTGGGGAAAAAAGTTTGGGTTGGAAAAAAAGTTTTTTTGGGGTAAGAAAACCCCAGGGTTTGGTTTGGGTGTGAAAAAAAGGGGGGGAAAAAATAGGGAATAAAAAAAAACTTTTAAAGGGGTTTTTAAAAAATTTTGGGGGGTTTTTTTAAAAAATTTTTTGGGGGGGGAAAAAAAGGGGGGGGAAAAGGGTGGGGAAGAAGCCGTCACGCAGGACGCTACTTCTATTTACTTACTCTGTGTTTGTGAGCCAGGGAGCTTCCATGCCTCCCCCTGGACAATCTCTATAAAGAGCGAGGTCGTAGGGACGCTAATGGAACGTGGACCTCCGAGGTTGGTTGTTTGTAGCTGCTAAGTGAAGTATACAAGGGGTTGTTAAATGCTCCAGTGTGTTAGATGGGTTGATAACGTTGGTGGAACTTGTCTAGGCGATTTTGTACGAGTATGTAATGCGAGAGTTTTTAATAACCTGTGTAAATCATCGGCTGCCTGGGTCACAGAGTTCTGTTCTGTGTTGGTCCTCGAAGGACGCTTCTCTGTGGCGCTCTCGAAGAACGCTTCTCTGTGGCACTCTCGAAGGACGCTTCTCTGTGGCACTCTCGAAGGACGCTTCTCTGTGGCACTCTCGAAGGACGCTTCTCTGTGGTGGTCCTCGAAGAACGCTTGTCTATGGTGGACCTCGAAGAACGCTTCTCTGTGGTGGTCCTCGAAGGACGCTTTATAGTGATCCTCGACGGAAGCTTCTCTGTGATCCTCTCTTTCGTTAAGTGGGGTTGAAATCCCAACATCCCATTTTCGGCTTTTAATAAACCACACTGAATAGTACAGAAATAACGCCTGAAGAGGGTCTCCGGCTAGACCGAAAACTTTTGCATTATTTGAGTACAATTATTAAAGGTGAGTGTATAAGACTCACTCAACATCTAGGGATAAGATACTTAAGTTGTTGTTACAGTTAGCATCGGTAAGGCAGCTAGAGATCACGGAGAAGTGACCATTAAGGTCCTCTGAGCAGGTCAGCGTTCCTAACACCCACATCAGACGTTGGTCAGCCTTCTGCTTCTGCTAACTCTTCTGTACTCGACTGAACAAGCCTGCACATGTGTCTTACTAATCGCTAAGGGAATATTTCCTCATTTGTGTATATAGTGGTAAGTATTTTGACGAACTAGACGCCTGTGTGACGTCTGGGTTATCGCAGACGGAGATGTCTATCTCAGCCGCATAGCCACCGAAAAATATCCAGTTGTCTTTCATATACTTGTTTGAACACGTAACCCATCAACCCAAGAGGAGCTATCGAGTGTTTGCACGCAGTTTACGATGCTGGTGTTTTGTTTGTCAGGAGAAATGAGAAAATGATGAATTAGACACCTGTGCAACGTCTGGGTATCTTTATTCTGTAGACGCATTGCCATGCAGTGGCTTTATCAGTACAGTGCAAAAGACTGAAGAGGTAGAAGGTGAGGTAATCAGTCCCCCAGACTAGTAACAGGTGTTTAGATTCACCAAGACCCCAGTATTGAACACCTGCTTCTAGGCTGGGGGACTGATTACCTCATCTACTTCAGTCTTCTGTTGGCGAACGTCTACATAATAAAGGTTCCCAGATGTTGCACAGGTGTCCAATTCATCATTTTCTCCTTTTTCCTGACAAACAAAACACCCCCATCGATAGCTACTCTTGGGTTAGTGGATTACGTATTCAAACATGTATATGAAAGATAACCAGATATTTTCCTAGTTATCTAGTTTTCTAGATATCCCCGTCTGCGATAACCTTAGTCTTCTATGACTTGAGCTGTGGGCCAGCATTCTCAAGAGGCCCGGGAGCTGAAGGCCAACACATTATTAACCCAGAAACTGTTCTGAACTCCCAAAATTATTTTTGCATCATATGTGTAAAGGGGCAAGAATGAGTACCAGCTTTGTGCAATAGAGGGAGCGAAGAGAGGCAATAGCTAGTTATACAGTCTGCAAGAAATACGTCTGAGGAGCAAGAACCATGCAAGCCATTGGTGCAACAAGGAAGCGCGAGATTCACAAGACCACAAGCAGATTTATTGCACAGCTTAAACTTAAATCCAGAGAGTGGATGTTTCTCCAAAGCTGTGAGACGAGACGCGTCTCAGACACAGACAGAACCAGAGATGTCTTCGTCCATAACTCTGAGACAAGACACTCTGAGACACAGACAGAACCAGAGATGTCTTGTTCATTAATAGTACTGAGACACATCTCACGGAGACAGCAACAATGAGAATCATTAAGGCTCTATAATAGAGTACAACGCTAGTTCTAATCTACGTAATATATTATTCTTTAACACTGCTAATGTCTCTCTTCTTATCTCCTTAGCGTTTGATCTCTCACACGACCTTAATGTATCACTTTGCTGGGGGTTTAATCCTTCTCGTTTGGGTTTCAAAGCAGTTTCTTTGTATCGACTTTGAATCTTTGGAGAGTTCAGGTGTACGGTTTAGGTTTTCAGTGGAATTTTATCAACTTAGAAATAAAATGTTTAGAAGTGGTGAAAATAATGCAATGCTTTTGAGAAAACAATATAAAAAGTTCTTTGTATAGGTTTTGACGTAATATTAATGTGTGTGTACTCACCTAGTTGTGGTTGCAGGGGTCGAGTCATAGCTCCTGGCCCCGCCTCTTCACTGGCCGCTACTGGGTCTCTCTCTCCTTCGCCATGAGCCTTATCATACCTCCTCCTAAAGCTATGAATGGATCCTGCCTCCACTACATCGCTTCCCAAGCTATTCCACTTCCTGACCACTCTGTGACTGAAGAAATACTTCCTAACATCCCTGTGATTCATCTGAGTCTTCAACTTCCAGCTGTGCCCCCTTGTTGCTGTACCCCATCTCTGGAACATTCTGTCTCTGTCCACCTTGTCAATTCCTCTCAGTATTTTATATGTCGTTATCATGTCTCCCCTTACTCTCCTGTCTTCCAATGTCGTCAGGTCGATTTCCCTTAACCTCTGCCTGGTGTTATACTCACCCCAAGATCTTTTTCCTTGGGTGAGGAAAAAGATCTTGGGGTGAGTATAACACCAGGCACATCTCCTGAGGCGCACATCAACCAAATAACTGCTGCAGCATACGGGCGCCTAGCAAACCTAAGAACAGCATTCCGACATCTTAATAAGGAATCGTTCAGAACCCTGTACACTGTGTACGTTATTCCCATACTGGAGTACGCAGCACCAGTGTACTCACCTAATTGTACTCACCTGATTGTGGTTGCAGGAGTCGAGACTCAGCTCCTGACCCCACCTCTTCGCTGTCCGCTACTGGGTCTCTGCTCTCCCTGCTCCATGAGCTTTATCATACCTTGTCTTAAAACTATGTATGGTTCCCGCCTCCACTATATCGTTCGCTAGACTATTCCACTTCCTGACTACTCTATGGCTGAAGAATTGCTTCCTAACATCCCTTCGACTCATCTGAGTCTTCATCTTCCAGTTGTGTCCCCTTGTTTCTGTGTTCCCTCTCTGGAACATCCTGTCACTATCTACCTTGTGTGTGTGTGTGTGTATAAAGGTGTAATGAACGAAATTGATCAACAAAATACCTGTTGATGTCTGTGTAGCAACTGTGGCTGCAACTCCTATAACTATGTACATACTGGTGGTGGTAATGCTGCTACTGGTGGTGCTGCTGGTGCTAGTGGTACTGGTGGTGGTGCTGCTGGTGCTAGTGGTACTGGTGGTGGTGCTGGTGCTGCTTCTGGTGGTGCTACTATCACTGGCGTCTACACAACACTTCACTGTATATAGTTGGCTTCATTTTTTTCAAATTGGTTGTCCAGGAATCACTTTAAAGTCTGCATTGTGTTGTTGTCTGTGAGAGCAGCGGAGAGCTGTCTGTTCCAGTGCTGTCAGCAGGCTGTTCCAGTGCTGTCAGCAGGCTGTTCCAGTGCTGTCAGCAGGCTGTTCCAGTGCTGTCGGCAGGCTGTTCCAGTGCTGTCGGCAGGCTGTTCCAGTGCTGTCAGCAGGCTGTTCCAGTGCTGTCGGCAGGCTGTTCCAGTGCTGTCAGCAGGCTGTTCCAGTGCTGTCAGCAGGCTGTTCCAGTGCTGTCAGCAGGCTGTTCCAGTGCTGTCGGCAGGCTGTTCCAGTGCTGTCGGCAGGCTGTTCCAGTGCTGTCAGCAGGCTGTTCCAGTGCTGTCGGCACTGTGCTGTTAAAACCAAAAGTCTTTATTTACATTTATTCTGATTCTCCCACATAAAATTTATATATTTATGTCAATAATTGGAGAGAGAGAGAGAGAGAGAGAGAGAGAGAGAGAGAGAGAGAGAGAGAGAGAGAGAGAGAGAGAGAGAGAGAGAGAGAGAGAGAGATTATTAGGTTAGAGAGAGTGGAAGAGGAAGACTAAAAAAAAGGGGGAAAGAAGAAGGAACATTAGATTTAGAAGAGTTGGAAGATAACAGAGTAGAAGCAAGAGTGAAATAAAATAGAGGAATGAGAAGATAAAGAAAGGAGAGGAACAAGAGGCAATAAAGAAGATAGATAATAGAGAAGCAAAGATAGAAGGAACTAAAGCCAGATAGAAGAGAACTTGAGAAGCCAGATAGAAGGAACTTGAGAAGCCAGATAGAAGGAACTTGAGAAGCCAGATAGAAGGAACTTGAGAAGCCAGATGAAGGAAGAGAAGCGATTGAAGGAACTGAAGCCAGATAGAAGGAACGGAAGCGATGAAGGATGAGAAGCCAGATAGAAGGAACTTGAGAAGCCAGATAGAAGGAACTTGAGAAGCCAGATAGAAGGAACTTGAGAAGCCAGATAGAAGGAACTTGAGAAGCCTGATAGAAGGAACTTGAGAAGCCAGATAGAAGGAACTTGAGAAGCCAGATAGAAGGAACTTGAGAAGCCAGATAGAAGGAACTTGAGAAGCCTGATGAGGAACTTGAGAAGCCTGATAAGGAACGAAGCCTGATAGAAGGAACTTGAGGAGCCATATAGCAGGAACTTGAGAAGCCTGATAGAAGGAACTTGAGAAGCCAGATATAAGGAACTTGAGAAGTCAGATAGAAGGAACTTGAGAAGCCAGACAGAAGGAAAGGAACGTGTGGGGGGGTAGAGGAAAACCATAGGGAGGGGATAGAGGTGAAGGAACCAGGAGGCGGGTGAGGGAGATAGAGGGAAGGAGAGGAGGCTGAGATAAGGCAAGATATGGCCACAAATCCAGCTGGCCCGGGCCAGATATGACTGGTGGTCCAGCCTGAAGTAAGATCCGTCATAAAGCTATCAGGACCAACAAATATTTCTCCTTTTATAGCATCTACTTCATCCCAGAGAAACGTAGCCGTCCACTGACCTAAGATTCATGTGAGGCTCTTCTTTGGTCGGCCGAGTGGAGGAGAAGGTGGAGGAGGAGGTGGAGGAGGAGGTGGAGGAGGAGAGGGAGGAGGAGGAGGAAGAGGAGGAGGAGGAGGAGGAGGAGTGGAGGAGGAGAAGGTGGAGGAGGAGGTGGAGGAGGGGTGGAGGAGGAGGTGGAGGAGGAGGTGGAGGAGGTTATGGAGGAGGAGAGGGAGGAGGATGAGGAAGAGGAGGAGGAGGAGGTGGAGGAGGAGGTGGAGGAGGAGGTGGTGGAGGAGGAGAGGGAGGAGGAGGAGGAAGAGGAGGAGGAGGAGGAGGAGGTGGAGGAGGAGAAGGTGGAGGAGGAGGTGGATGAGGTGGTGGAGGAGAAGGTGGAGGAGGAGGTGGAGGAGGTTGTGGAGGAGGAGAGGGAGGAGGATGAGGAAGAGGAGGAGGAGGAGGTGGAGGAGGAGGTGGAGGGAGGTGGGGAGGAGGAGAGGGAGGAGGAGGAGGAGGAGGTGGAGGAGGAGAAGGTGGAGGAGGAGGTGGAGGAGGAGGAGGAGGAGGAGGAGGAGGTTGAGGAGGAGGAGGAGGAGGGAGAGGGAGGAGGAGGAGAGGGAGGGGAGGAGGAAGAGAAGGAGGGTAAGGAGGAGGAGGAGGAGGAGGCGTTAAGCACGAAAGACTTAAAAGGGAAAGGAGTAAATGAGAGAGAGACAAAGAAGATAGGATGAAGAAGGGAAGAGGCGCATGGTGAAGAAGGAAATGAAGAGAGGAAGTGAGGAAAAGAAATGGAGGAGAGACAGAGATATGAGGAACATTAAGAAAAAGTAATGAGAGATGGAAGGAAGAGAGATAAGAAATGATGAAGAGGAGAAAGAGGGGAAGAAGAGAAAGAAGAGGGGAAAAGGAGACGGGAGAGAGATACTGTAAGAAGTGGAGAGAGGAAGAAGTGGAAAGAGAGGGGAAGAAGAATAGGAGGAGGAAGAAGAAGAGAAAGAAGAGGATATATCATAGACACCAAGAAGGAAAATAACAATAAAGAAAACAGTGTGATAAAGAAGAGACGGGGAAAAATGAGTAAAGAAGAATAAACATTAATAAAATAATTCCCAGACTAGAAAATAAAAACAATATAATCTAGAAATTGCAAAGTGCAAAAGAAAACGAATTGGAAAAAAGGAAATTGTGATAAACAGGAGGCATAGACAACCAGAATATATCACAAGATATAGAAATTATAATAATAATAATAATAATAATAATAATAATAATAATAATAATAATACTATTATTATTATTATTATTTATATTATTATTATTATTATTATTAATATTAATATTATTATTATTATTATTGATGGTATTATTATTATTATTATTATTATTATTATTATTATTATTATTAATATTATTATTATTATTATTATTATTATTATTATTATTATTATTATTATTATTATATTAATGAAGGGCTCAGTTCATGAGCATTATTTAGCTTTGAGAGTTTTGGACGCCCGTTCCTTAATGGAGGAGTGTTCCGTGAGCACCTCAGTGCTCAGCCAGTGCTCAGCCAGTGCTCAGCCAGTGCTCACAGTGTTCAGCGCTCAGTTATGAGCATCACGTAGTGCTTAGCGGTGAATAAAGTGAGACGGAAATGTGTGAAAAAAAGGAGAGAGAGGAAGAGAGACATGTTATTATGTTTTTATCTCATTCACACTGTGTTTCTGAAGGAGAGAGAGAGAGAGAGACAGACAGAGACAGAGAGACAGAGACAGACAGCACTATCCATTTTTCTCCATTAGCAATGACTTATTTAGTTAGTGCTGTCTGTGCTGTTTGTGTGAGGAACAGCAGCCTCAACAGCAGCAGACACAGCACTAAAGCAACAGCAATTCCAGCGACAGCAGTAATAACAACAGCAACAGCTGAGGTAGAATAAGACCTTACAGATACCCAAGTGACGCACACGTGCCTCACTCATCTACCGCTGGACGAAGAGGGACAGCAGGTGTCAGGAAACTCACGCATAGGCGTTTCGCCCTGCCCCGGAAATCGAAACCGGGTCCTCTGGGTTGTGAGGCCATGAGAGGAAGCGCCACACCGCCCCGTCTCTGCCACATCAATTTTAGACATGATTGATGATAGTCACATTTCGGTAAAAAGGCCTACAGGTGTTATTTACGACTTCCATATTTCATCAGACTTAAAAGGCTTTAATGAATGTAACCACTGTCTTTTTGATTAGTCCAAGAGGGAGTATTTAAAAGCCCCCCCCCTCCCTTTTATTGATGAAATATTCCGTCGTCGTCTTAATTATTTCAAGATGAAGGAATAAAAAAAAATTATACGGGTGATTCGTGTATTGTTCCAGTCACGGTATTGTGGCCTTTTTCATTCTTTAACCCAAGAGGACGCACCCACAAAAAAATATTACATATTTACCATTGTTTTTAATGCAATTTTTATATTGTCCTCTTCTAAGGATGCCTCTCTCTCTCTCTCTCTCTCTCTCTCTCTCTCTCTCTCTCTCTCTCTCTCTCTCTCTCTCTCCTCTCTCTTCTTCTATCTATCTATCTATCTATCTATCTATCTATCTATCTCTCTCTCTTCTCTCTCTCTCTCTCTCTCTCTCTCTCTCTCTCTCTCTCTCTCTCTCTCTACACTAATGGACATCAGAATATATATATGTGTATGTGTGTTTTATTAACCCCCAACAGCCTGGGAAAATATTGAGTTGTCATGAGATACCTTGGCTGTCATGGCTTAAGGAAAATACTTAGGTTAAATTATACATTCATGAATAAACGGAAGGGTAGACGAGGGGGCGCGAACCGTGGTTCGTAAATTGACAGTCTGGCGATCTACCTTCTATTTAAGTCGACTTTACAGGTTAATCTACCAAATGATAAGTCAGTTTCTCTCTGATTCAGCACTTAGGGTTAAGAGTTTATTTTTGACGATGCTTCGATCAGATATTTCGTACCACACAGAGCGAAACATGGCTTGATGAGGCTCTACACCCAGTTCCATCAACAATTACTTCTGCGGGTTCGATCCTACGTTCGCTAATTGTGGGACAGGCACGCTACCCCGGCCTGCACTCGCCTCATACCTTAAGTAAAATTAATGAGGTGTCGGTAAGGAGGGCGTGGCTGGCTCTCACTCTCTCTCTCTCTCTCTCTCTCTCTCTCTCTCTCTCTCTCTCTCTCTCTCTCTCTCTATCTCTATCTCCGGCCTTGACCGGGACGTTGAAAACGATATGAACCAGATTTGTTCCCCCTTTAGATTTACCGGTGAAAAGATCGCGATAACTCAAACACATTTCGGTCCTGGGACATTAAAGTGGTCAAGGTCCAGGACCGAAACGTCTTCCTTAAAAGGCGTCCATTTCGTATCCTTTATCAAGCTTTTAGAGCTTTATCAATCTTTTTCCAAGTTTTAAGAAGCTTTACCAAGCTTAACAATCCTTTTCAAACTTTACGAAGTTTTACCAAGCTTTATCAAGCTTCTTAAAGCTTTTAAATCTATATCCGGCTTTATAACGTTCTAGGTAGTTTTAGCAAGCTTTATCAAGTTTTCCTAGCTTTTTTAAGCTCTTTCAAGCTTTTCAAAGTTATATCAAGCTTCATCCTGCGTAATCACATCTTACTCAAAGCTTCCAAAGCTCTAATTGCCTCTGATATCCGCAGATACCGTCACTCAGCTTGCCAAACAGAGGAATAACCTCAGCTCTAATGTGGCATCACAATCAACCTCAGCTCTAATATGGCTCTGTAGTGAAGCCTTTAAATAAGTGAGGTGGGTGGAAGATCAACATTGTAACGCAGCATCGCAGAGCTCACTATTCCACCCCTTTACCGTGTGAAAGTAATCCTTAAGGAACTCTCAGGAGACTCAAACAGGGGGCTCGATCTTATCTCAAGTGATTTATACAGAGGTTCAAGAAGCGACTATGTCCTAATGAAAGATTCCTAATTATATTATGCTTGAAGTCGTTCGTCTTAACCTGGCTGAAAAAGATCCTAAATCATCTACTCAGCTACTGAGCAGTGTCTATCCCATGATTGTATTTCATGCTAACGAGATCGTTAATCCTATCTATCTATCTATCTATCTATCTATCTATCTATCTATCTATCTATCTATCTATATATATATATATATATATATATATATATATATATATATATATATATATATATATATATATATATATATTTCTCAGTGTATTTAAAGTAGGAGTTCATTTTAATCCCCATTTTAGGTATTAAAGTATTCTTCACTGGCGGTGTAATAGGTGACAGCCTTAAAGACAATCGTGTAGTTGACAGGCTTCAAACCTTGTAAACTAAAAACCCTCCCCACCCCCAACGTCACTATCAACGCTTAAATAAATCACTTTACTACAAATGTTTCAATAAAACACATCAGTAAAAAAAAAAGGAAATTTAATAAATCCCCCACAGAAAAACAAAAGCGTGTGTGAGAACAGTGTTTTAATCCGCCTCTGACTGGATAGAATAAATGTAATCCTCTCGTTAATTTCAGATGCCAATATCTAATGGTTTAAAATTATATTTACCTGGAAACTGCTAAATAAGCAATGTATGTTTGCTCCCAAAACGATCGTAATTCCTGCCATAAATATTTTGTTGATATGTTTCTGAATTTATATATATATATATATATATATATATATATATATATATATATATATATATATATATATATATATAGTTAGGTTAGGTTTGGCTAGGTTAATTAGGTTAGGTTAGGTTAGGTTAGGTTAGGTTAGGTTAAGATAGGTCTCTATTCAGGAAGACAGTCACTGCAACACTCGCGAACACAAACAACAGCTGAAAGCTGGAGAAAGGCTTTTCCATAGAGTTAAGATACATCCCACCGCTGCAACACACCACCAACACAAACAACACCGTCCCCACCACTAGCAACACCACCAAGAACAACACCACCACTAGGCACCACCACCAACGCCACCGCCTCCCCTGGCGACACCCACATTTTCCATCACCACTTCTGCCGATTGCTCTCGCGATGCCACTTCAATCATAACACTCCTGATGAAGACGATTTTTCCATATTTTTGCTCACCATAACTCTCTCTTTTTGTCACAAGCAAATGCCACTAAAATGGATTAATTACTGCTGCATCGTCCAAGTACGAGTGTGAGATACGAGTGTGAGATACGAGTGTGAGATACGAGTGTGAGATTCAACTCCAGCAGTAGTCTATCACAAGGCGCGAGTCCTCTGTACAACAGATCGAGGATTCGATGTGTAAATCACGGAGGTAATGTAGAAGATGCATCATGGCCTTCCCTCTCCGCCTTCCCCAGCCATGCCACATCCACCTATCCCTCCTAGGAGGATAGCCACACTCGTCATGGAATAGATGGGTTGGGTACGATAGAAGGAATGGGCGTGACGGGTGGTAATGCACTGCGGGGCTCCCACTGTCGAAATAGAAGTGCCGCGTACAGGGTCCTGTGTCATTCGCCCTCGGCGAGGCGGTGGTCTTGTGGACAGGGAATAGACGGGGAGAAAGGTTCGTCGATGGATGAGGCTGACGGAGGGAACGTATACTTTGAACGTTGAAAGGGAGCCAGATGGAAGGCGATGATTGGGATCTGGGATATAGAAAGGGAACTTTCAGTCACACGAACGTTGAAAGGGAGCCAGATGGAAGGCGATGATTGGGATCTGGGATATAGAAAGGGAACTTTCAGTCACACGAACGGTGAAAGGGAGCCAGATGGAAGACGATGATTGGGATCTGGGATATAGAAAGGGAACTTTCAGTCACACGAACGTTGAAAGGGAGCCAGATGGAAGACGATGATTGGGCTCTGGGATATAGAAAGGGAACTTTCAGTCACACGAACGTTGAAAGGGAGCCAGATGGAAGATAGGGAATAGAAGAGAACGTATGAGGACACTCACGGAGCACCGTAGAGATGGAAGATGATGCAGAGAAAGGAGATATCGAGAGGGAAAGTTTATAGGGACGACCTCTCAGCAAGATCTAGATGGAAGCTTGCAATATAGATAGAGGATAAGGAAGGAACTCACATTTGCACGAATGTTGATATTATCCATCAGCTTCCTGGTAAGAGCACAAAGATGCATATATCAAGACGCACTTCTTACTGATAAATTTAACAGGAGCCTGACATCATAATAAAGATGATACTGCAATAGCAATCTTGTGTTTTTTACGTGAATTAAAATAACGGAGAGAGTTGAACGAGAAAGAACTAGGCAGTTAACTAATTGATTAGTTGCTTTTTTAGGTTCCATGACGCAACTGCCCCACTACCAGCCAAAAATACTTTAATATCTAAAACAGCGACTGAAACAAAACTCTCGGCGAATATACACTGAGAGACATACACTCCTCCAGGTGTACATACACTTATCTTAATAAATGGACCAAAAAAAAGTATTAAAAAAAAAATCTTCCATGAAAAATGCCAATGTAAATTAAGTTTAAATCGCTAACGTTATCAAATAAATTTTCTTTTTAATCAATATATGGTTTGTATGTGTGTGTGTGTGCATGTGTGTGTGTGTGTGTGTGTGTGTGTGTGTGTGTGTGTGTGTGTGTGTGTGTGTGTGTGTGTGTGTGTGTGTGTGTGTGTGTGTGTGTGTGTGTGTAAAAAATTAGGTAATGAAATACAGAGAAACTAAAGATGGATGAAATAAGGCCAAAGAAAGTAAAAAAAAACGGGAAGTAGAAAGCGAGCACATGAAGAAGAAAGTGTATGATGTTGTGTCTGTCTCAGGAAGGAATGGGGTGAGGATGGGACGGGGCTGTAAGGAATGGGGGGTGGGTGGATGTGGGTTACGTGGGGGAGACACTGAGTAATGGTAAGCAGAGGTCCAGCCGGCCGTCAGAGAATGTATGGCAGGGAGAGAACTCAAGAAAAACTGGAGAAATGCCTGCTGGTGGAAGCCTAGACATTGAAATGTCTGTTGGTGGAAGCCTAGACGTTGAAACGCCTGTTGGTGGAAGCCTAGACGTTGAAACGCCTGTTGGTGGAAGCCTAGACATTGAAATGTCTGTTGGTGGAAGCCTAGACGTTGAAACGCCTGTTGGTGGAAGCCTAGACGTTGAAATGTCTGTTGGTGGAAGCCTAGACGTTGAAACGCCTGTTGGTGGAAGCCTAGACGTTGAAACGCCTGTTGGTGGAAGCCTAGACATTGAAATGTCTGTTGGTGGAAGCCTAGACGTTGAAACGCCTGTTGGTGGAAGCCTACATGGAGATATGTCTGCAGTGCTTCTCTTGCAGTACTTCTTACGGAGTCCTGTTGTCAACATCTCTCCCCCAGCTAAGATATTTTGCTTACCTTTACAGACCTACGCTGGTCCTTAGTGGCGGTCCAGGGACCAGTTAAGACCTCGCCAGGGCCTAGCTGTTCCATGAGGGAAGACCAAATTGGAGCTCGAAACGTCGAAGAGCGAAACGCTAACCAGATAAAGACCTGGCGAAGTGGATCTTTATGTCTCTGGTTCGTCTGCAACACTGGCTTTCTAGTTGTGTTTGGAGGGACGTGGTGGATGGAGGGAGGGTTAGTAGGGCCGGAGGAAGAACTGGAAGGAAGAGTAAAGGGAGTTAGGAAAGGAGGGAGGAAGTTAGGAAAGGAGGGAGGAAGTTAGGAAAGGAGGGAGGAAGTTAGGAAAGGGTAGAGGGTTGGTAATAGAGGGATCTGAAGAATGGAAGAAAACAAAGATCAAAATTTGACGGAAATGGTAGAATTATTACTGTTATTATTATTATTATTATTATTATTATTATTATTATTATTATTATTATTATTATTATTATTATTATTATTATTATTATTATTATTATTATTATTATTATTATTATTATTATTATTATTATTATTTTATTATATTACTTTTACAAAATTCCCTCCACCAGAATCGAAATACGATTAGAAATTACAGTATAAATCCCACAATGCCATTTAAAAAAAAAATACTCAAAACCAAAATATCAATACAAAATTGAATTCTGATAAAAAAAATGCAATTAGAATTCTCCAAATTAACTTACACTTAAAGGTTCTACCCACTAAGACCAAAATAACAAAAATTAAAGCAAGACCCACACCATTACAAAATTCCCCCCACACAATTCCACAACTCAGGGCTTGGGCAATCGACATTGTCTTCGACTGTAGACAGCTAATTTAGCCAAATCTGGTCGACAGTATTCAGTGATTACTTAGCCCTGACGGCTCTTGTCTAACACTGGTGCTACTGGTGTTATCATCTGGGGTAGCTGGTGTTATCACCTCTGGCAGCTGGTGTTATAATCTGAGGAAGCTGGTTTATCGCCTCCGGAAGCTGGTGTTATCATCTGGGGTAGTTGGTGTTATCTCCGGAAGCTGGTGTTATCACCCCGGGAAGCTGGTGTTATCTTCTGAGGAAGCTGGTGTTATCACCTCAAACATTAAGAGGCAGTCCAGATAAATTTTATTATAATTATTATTATTGTTATTATTATTATTATTATCATTATTATTATTAAAACATTATTATTATTATTATTTTATTATTATTATTATTATTATTATTATTATTATTATTATTATTATTATTATTATTATTAGTAGTAGTAGTAGTAGTAGTAGTAGTAGTAGTAGTAGTAGTAGTAGTAAAA
>WNWK01000010.1:1232500-1337500 GCA_009830355.1 Cherax destructor
TTGCGTCCGTCACGCGCATTCCACTATCGTCCGGCTCAGTGTTTTCCCTTTTCTTAATGATCTAATTAGTACACTAGTGATTGCCTCCTTTCCCAGTCCGTCCGGAATTTAAATGGCTGTCTTGTACATTGTGCCAGCTGGTACACGCTATTGCCTGGCTGTTGTTCCAGCGCTGTCTCCCTCAGCCAGGAGAAATGGTTTAGTTGGTGTTAGTCTTTGGATGTTGGGTTGATGTTGTTGGTGGATCGGGTTGATGCAATTTATGTATTCCAATTCCCTGCTCTTCTGAAGAGGGTCTCTCACGAAAACCGAAATACTCAATTGATCTTTCAAAGATTTTTTTTCACCTTTTTTGTCTCCCTCCCCCCCAAAAAAAAAATGAATATCATCATCATAATAATAACAATAATAATAAAATTGATAATAATAATAATAATAATAATAATAATAATAATAATAATAATAATAATAATAATAATAATAATAACAATAATAAAATTAATAATAATAACAATAATAATAATAAGAAGAAGACCAACAACAACAGCAAAAACAACTACAACAAAAACAAAACAAAAACAACAACCCAAAACAACAAAAACAAAACAATAAAACAAAAATAACGAAAAACAAAACAAAACAATAACAAAAACAATACAACAACAAAATAACAAAAACAAAACAAAAGCAACTACAAAAAGAAAAACAACAAAAACAAAAACAACAAAAACAAAAACAACAACAAAATAACAAACAAAACAAAAGCAACAACAAAAACAAAAACAAATACAACAAGAAAACAAGAAGAACAAGAGCAAGGTGCCCAAAGTGCCCAGCATGGAGTGGCATCCTCGCGAGCAGTTGTGGCACCCACGGGTGTTGTAGGCGGGGCCTCACCACCACTCACACCAGACCACCACCAACACCACACCACCACCCACACACACACACCACCCTCACACCACACCACCACTCACACCACACCACCATCACACACACCACCACCTCACACCACACCACACCACACCACACCACCACTCACACCACACCACCACACACCACACCACCACTACACACACCACACACACACACCACACATCACCACACCACCAACAACACCACCACCACCCACACCACACACCACTCACACCACACCACCACACACCACACCACACCACACACACCACCACAACACACCACCACCACACCACACCACCACTCACACCACACCACCACCACACCACCACCCACCACACCACCACCACACCACACCACCACTCACACCACACCACCACCAACACCACACCACCACTCACACCACACACCACCACCACACCACACCACACCACCACCACCACACACACCACCACTCACACCACACCACCACCACACCACACCACCACTCACACACCACACCACCACTCACACCACACCACCACCACACCACACCACCACCACCACACCACCACTCACACCACACCACCACTCACACCACACCACCACTCACACCACACCACCACACACCACACCACCACCACACCACACCACCACTCACACCACACCACCACTCACACCACACCACCACTCACACCACACCACCACACAACACCACACAACCACCACACCACACCACCACTCACACCACACCACCACTCACACCACACCACCACTCACACCACACCACCACTCACACCACACCACCACTCACACCACACCACCACTCACACCACACCACCACCACACCACACCACCACCACACCACACCACCACCCACACCACACCACCACTCCACACCACACCACACTCACACCACACCACCACTCCACACCACACCACCACTCACACCACACCACCACTCACACCACACCACCACTCCACACCACACCACCACCACACCACACCACCACTCACACCACACCACCACTCACACCACACCACCACTCACACCACACCACCACCCACACCACACCACCACCCACACCACACCACCACTCACACCACACCACCACTCACACCACACCACCACTCACACCACACCACCACTCACACCACACCACCACTCACACCACACCACCACTCACACCACACCACCACTCACACCACACCACCACCCACACCACACCACCACTCACACCACACCACCACCACACCACACCACCACTCACACCACACCACCACTCACACCACACCACCACTCACACCACACCACCACTCACACCACACCACCACTCACACCACACCACCACCAACACCACACCACCACCCACACCACACCACCACTCACACCACACCACCACTCACACCACACCACCACTCACACCACACCACCACCACACACACCACCACCACACCACACCACCACCACACCACACACACCACACCACACCACCACCACACCACACCACCACTCACACCACACCACCACCACACCACCACCACCACCCACACCACACCACCCACACCACACCACTACTCACACCACACCACCACTCACACCACACCACCACTCACACCACACCACCACTCACACCACACCACCACCCACACCAGGTCACACAGGAGACTGAAAGCATCATCAGACTTCAGTCTTCTTCAGTACTAAGCCAGTCTTTTTTACCTCCCCTCCTCTCCCAACATTTCTATATATAACAATAATATACATATGCAACTCCAGCCTCTGATGATCTCGTAAAAGTCATCGAAAACACAAATTCTTGCAAAAAAAAAAGCGAAGAGCGCCATCATCATAATTCCCAAGCTTGTATGAGGCAGAGGAGAGAGGAGGAGGATGATCAGGGAGATAGGGAGTGGGGAAAGAGTGGGGGTGATGGGTGTATGAGAGAGGGAGGGAGGGGATGTATGGGAGGGAAGTGGGGCTGGTTGACAGGTTAGGTTAGGTAAGGTTCGTCAGGAAACAGGACAAGTGTTTCCTGACGCGGGTCTTAGTCCTATGATGACCCGCAGCTGGAGCTTTTGGTCATCTGACCGAGGCCTTCCGCTGGCTTACCCCTCCACCCCTTAAAAAATTATGGTTATAATTATTGATTGGTTGAGAGAGGAATATCAGTGAGGAAAAGACTGTTTTATTGTGTTTCAGTATTGTCTGTAGTGCTTCAGGTCTCTCTCGCACTGGAGTAGGCCTCCTGGTCCATGCTAAGCAGGTCCTCACTCTGCAGTAGGCCTCCTGGTCCATGCTAGGCAGGTCCTCACACTGTAGTAGGCCTCCTGGTCCATGCTAGGCAAGTACCCACACTGTAGTAAGCCTCCTGGTCCATGCTAGGCAGGTCCTCACACTGTAGTAGGCCTCCTGGCCCATGCTAGGCAAGTACCCACACTGTAGTAGGCCTCCTGGTCCATGCTAGGCAAGTACCCACACTCTAGTAGGCCTCCTGGTCCATGCTAGGCAGGTCCTCACACTGTAGTAGGCCTCCTGGTCCATGCTAGGCAAGTACACACACTGTAGTAAGCCTCCTGGTCCATGCTAGGCAAGTACCCACACTCTAGTAGGCCTCCTGGCTCCTACTGGTCAATATAAATATTGAAAATAAATTCGAAAAAAATCACATCTGAATCTAAATAAGAAGCAAAAAATTCAACAGTCTTTTATACTGACAACGTTTCTCTCAGGTTACAGCTTGATCAATTCTTCGCAAAGCTCTTCGTAATTGTGTATCTTCTTTATCGACAACTGCACGACAAAACCACCATCAGTCAAGACATCTCGGCCAGCTGTAAGTACGGTAGTCAGAGCCATCTAGTGTTAGTATACGACCCCCGTTGATCTGGGGACCATAGTATGTGGCATTCGGACTTAACAGAGGAGGGTTGTCTGGATGGTTTGTTTATGTCGTCTGAAGAACCATTCTAGCAGGTTAGACTCTCTCAGGCCGACAGCTGGCCAACATTATATTGTATACATCAACAGTGTGATGCTAACCAATTCTATATGATAGTTACATAATGGGAACAGCTTTGTTTCCCTGTCATATACCATCACACAGGATGGGTCACATACATAATGTTGAGATGCGTCAGCCTGAGCTGTGAGTAGGGCGATGGGGATATCGTCAAACATCGCATTAAAAGGTCCACCAGGTACGACAGCTTCAAAGCTTTTCCTCCTAAAGAGCTGGAGTTGCTATTACTTTGGAATTACCAATCAGGGGAGAGGAGGGGTTCTGGCTAGAGGTGCTGGGGAGGGGTGTGGGGAGGGCTGAGACCCCCCCTGGCATTGAGGAAGGTGAGGCTAGCATGTTAGGTTAGCATGCTAACATCATGTTTGTCATCTGCATCGTCAGGTGTGGAGCAGCTGGTAGTAACTCCCCCAGGCTGGGCTAACAGCATCACCGGGGAGGCTGATGAAGAGGGGAGGAGGGAGGATAACCAGTGATTGACGTGCAACGAAGGGAGTGGGGGAGAAAGGTAGGTGGGAAAGTAACTAGAGGAGGAAGGGGAAAGTAACTAAGGGAGGTGGAGAATTAACTGCTGGACACGGGGAAGTAACCATTGGAGGTGAATAATTAGCTAATGGGGAATTTATCAAGAGAGGTGGGGAGTTAACCAGGGGAGACGGGGAAGTAACTAAAGTAGGTGGAATTCTATCTAGGGGAAAGATAGGAAATAACTAGAACAGGTTGAAAGTAACTATTTCTCTCTCTCTCTCTCTCTCTCTCTCTCTCTCTCTCTCTCTCTCTCTCTCTCTCTCTCTCTCTCTCTCTCCCTCTCCTGGAAAACTTCACACCTTCCAAGGTTTAACTCCCTCCTTCAAGACATTCTCTCACCCCTCTGATCATCTTCCACCCCTCCTCCTCCTCCTCCCCTTCCCTTCCCCCCATCCCCCTTTACCCCCTCCCCAGCAACACCTCGTAAATAAGAGGAATTTGATTTGTGTCCTAATGCTGGGAGATTATTGTTTACGTTGATATACGAACGTTTTTGCCACCTTCGTCGAAACACATAACTCTGATGCTGCACTGAGACTTCTTCTACACTGACACTGGTGAGAGATGTTTTCTTGGAGTACCAGAGGTCTTCATTTCCTTCTTGTGGTGGTTCCTTGTGAGTCAGGAAGTCTTTCTGGAGTACTAGATGTCTTTATTTCCTTCTTGTGGTGGTTCCTTGTGAGTCAGGAAGTCTTTCTGGAGTACTAGAGGTCTTTATTTCCTTCTTGTGGTAGTCCCTTGTGAGTCAGGAAGTCTTTCTGGAATACCAGAGGTCCTCATTTCCTTCATGTGGTGGTCCCTTGTGTCTTGGTAAGTCTTCCTGGGGTACCTGAAGTCTTTATTTTCTCCAGGTAGGTCCCATGATAATAAAACACAATATCAGAGTTATGGCATTTTTTGAAAGGACGTTTCATCCACCAGGAACATTATCAATTCCCACAGAGATGAGCGAAAAGTGTTTTTATTCACCGGGTCTCTCTGACCAGTGACCAGATGTTTACCACTCTGTGTTTACGTGCTTAAAAACCAAAAATACATATAATAAGCCAGTATCATCACGCTCAGTCGCATGGTCTCTAAAACATGTGTTATTGATGCATGACACCATGTGTTACACCTGTTATTGGTAGTAGATACATGTGTCTCGTGGTGAAACATCTACTTTGTCAGACGTCTTGAACAGTACACGAGTGTGCAGATAATTGGTTTAGAGAACCAACAGAATGATGAATTAGACACTTGTTCAACACCTGAGTATCTTTACTGTAGAAACGTTTCGCCAGCCAGTGGCTTCTTCAGTCCAGTGACGAGGAGGATGCAGGTTCACCAGGACGAGTCCTGGTATATGAAGAGGAATTTGAGGCAATCAGTCCCTCAGCCTGGAGTCAGTGTGATCAGTCCATCAATCTTGATAAGAAAAACACGAGTAGGAAGACCACGAGTGTGTTTTTCTACAGGTAAACTCACTTCTTGTTTATTACAGCCGAGAAAAAAACTGAGTGAGGCGGCCTTCTGTTTGTAGAGAGTGAATTGCATTCGTTAATTTCCACGTCCTGCTTCGTATTCTCCTGTCTTGCTTCTCTCTCTCTCTCTCTTCTCTTCCTCCCTCCCTCACCTCTAGCTCCAGGGCCTCCATCAGGGCTACACATGCATTAAAACACAATTCTTCAGCCACACGTGTCATGCAAGGGCCCTTTCCAGCCCTCAAACACCGTGGGATAACAATTATCCTGCAATCCTTATCCAGGAATGTCATTATCCTACAATCCTTTCCCCTCTCCTGAATTACCGGCATCCTACGGCTGCTCCTCGAGATTATGCCGTCATCCTCCATTCCTTTCCAGGATTACAGTCAGCCTACAATCTTTCTTGAGATTGTCAAAATCCTGCATCCCCAGGAAGACTAATATCCTATACTCCTCCAAGAAATAATCAACTTCTACAGTCCACTCTTACAGTTATCATTATCCTTCAGTCCCTCACAGGATTACAGTTATCCTGCAGTCCTTCGCTTTGGATAATAGGATGGAAAATTATCCCCCATGAGGATAAGAACCTTGGTGAGGATAGGATACTTGGGGAAGAAAAGGAACCTTGGGGAGGATAAAATCCTAGGAAAGACGCGGTCTTGGATGTGATAGAATCTTTTTCGTGGGTAGAATCTCTGTGGATGATAGGGTTCTTTGGAATCCTTTGAAAGGAATAGGATCCTAGAGTGGATAGAATCCCCATAGTGGATAGGGTCTTTGAGGATGGAATCCACCATAGTGGGTAGGGTCTTTGAGGGTAGAATCCCCATAGTGGATAGGGTCTTTGAGGATGGAATCCACCATAGTGGATAGGGTCTTTGAGGATGGAATCCCCATAGTGGATAGGGTCTTTGAGGGTAGAATACCAATAGTGGATAGGGTCTTCGAGAGTAGAATCCTCAGAGTGGATAGGGTCTTTGAGGATAGTAGGGTCCTTCGGGGAAGTGGAAGCCAGAGGGAGGATAGTCAGAACAAGCTTTGACATCGGCAACGATTCGCTCTGTGTAGAGCATTAGAGTGTTGCAAGACTCTGCATTGAGGGCAGGGTGGATCCACGAGCAGGTGTGGACAAGGCAGGTGTGGGCAAGGCAGGTGTCCAGGATCTCACGTCTCGAGGGCAATAATTGTGTCTGAGCTCACGACAATTGTCAGAAATTCTCTGCTCCACCGAACCCTGAACTCAGACCCTGAGTAACGCCATGAAAATCGATGCTACAAATTCTTTCCATTCACGTTGAGAAGGGGCGAGAGGTCGTCATACTAGGCTTGCAAAACGAACCTTTATCTATGGGCAACATTTTGCCCTACGCAGGTCGAAACGTCGTCTTGGAAAGGTTGAGAGAAAGTCAGATTTCGCCAGAGAAATGCAAGCAGTGTGGTGAACGTCAGTCAGTAACGAATAAATTTACTTGGAGATATAAAATGGGAAAAAAATAGATGGCAGTCTAGGTCGAAGTCTAAGTCTAAGTCGAGGTCGCAATATCGGAGAAGCATTACTTCACAAGTATGGCAGAAAACACTGTGTACTTATCAAACCTTCAATTACTGACTTCGTTTCGCCTGTAAGGAGAGCGCGATGAAGCTTGATCGACCTTGATACAGCTCTGGCTATAGAGCGAAACTCTCACAACACACACCAACACTTGCTCCGCCCACAGAGCCTCACTACCATAACCGGGGTCGTCTTCAGCAGATAGCAAGAAATATTTATATACATCCATCGCAAGAGTTTATACTCATATATATTTTTTTATTCCAGCCAATGACGACGGTCTTGCGAAAATTGCATTCGCTCGCTTGTTTCACCCGAAAAATACGAAAAAGAAACGCAGGCGCGCATATTTCTCACCAGATCTCCGCGCGTTAGCGTCAGTAAGGGAAAACAGGAAACGTGTTTCGCCAGAATGCTGGCAACCGAGTATATTTCAACAATTAAATTGCTTCTTGTTGCGCTGCAACATCGAATTTCTCGGTATTATCGTTTTTTCCAACATAAGCACTAAACGTCACAAGAACCACCAGAAATATGATTCAGGTTTTTTTTGCCCAAAGAACTGTAAATATCTACGTTTAAAAACCACTTGTTTACTGGTTTTGTTATATATGTATATATATATATATATATATATATATATATATATATATATATATATATATATATATATATATATATATATATATATATATTATATATATATATATATACTATATATATATATATATATATATATATATATATATATATATATATATATATATATATATATATATATATTATAATACATATATATATTTTCTTATTCTTCTTTATATCATATATATACATATTTTATCAATTTTTATCAATTTATTCTCGATCTTCTATCTTAATCTCTTATTTCCTTTCATACTTCTTCATCTTTTCTCTTTGTCTTCTTTTGCTTTTCTCTCTTCTCTCTCTCTCTCTCTCTTTCTCTCTCTTCCTCTTCTCCTCTCTCTTCTCTCTCTCTCTCTCTTCTTTCTTCTCTCTCTCTCTCTCTCTCTCTCTCTCTCTAATGCCTTTTTATTCCTTTCATTTGCCTTTCTTTACTCCTTTCTTTAAGCTACCATGTAATAGTTATTGAGGATGAGTTGCCATTATGTTATCTTACCATCTTACAAAAGCTATCTTACCAACAAACTGTTATCGTTCTGAACATGGTTGTCATGGGGGAAGAAAGGGAGAGCCTTTGGGCATTTCCTCCTATAGAAAAGCACGACTGGGAAAAAATATTAACCAAGAAAATTAAAAAAAGTGGTCAAATGGCCTGAGTTATATTTTAACAAGGACTTTGAAAAAATAATCCTAAACTGAATTAAAAAAAAATCTAGATAAAAGTTTATAGTTGTCATCAAATATGACAATACCGTAAAACAAAAATTAATTAAAAATTCTCCCAAGGAATCTATAGGATGCGTATATTCCATCCCATGTAAAGGTTGTGATAACTTTTACTTAGGACAAACTGGCAAGTCTCTTGAGACCAGAGTTAAACAACATCAATATGCAATTTCTAGTGGACAAGAATCCAGCGTTTTGTTCATTCATGTAAGATTTACAGACCACTGTGTAGACTGGACTAATGACAAAGAATTACTTCTCTGTTATTCTATAGTTCAACCAAATATTGTGGAATCATCTCTTATTAAGCATGCGCATTATATTTCAAATTTGTGTTTTGGAATGAATAAACTTGACAGTTTTATAGTCCAGAATGCTGTCCAATGTTTTAAAGATAACAATATTTTTTCACAAAAGTAGGGAGTGTGTTCTTTGTCAGGCTATCAAATGTATGCGTGGGTTAGGTTTGTGCGGGACCTGTTTGTGTCAGGTATTGTCACCTCTGAGTGAGGTGCCATCTCAGGGTTTAACATAAAAAGTGTGATTCCCTTGCTTCATCTTTCTATTCCACTGAAGATGTGTGTAAGCACATGAAAGCGCTTAGGTTTTATTTCCTAGTTTCACTCTGGTATTTTTTTCATGTCTGCAATTGTGATTTCTTCCACGCACACACACACACACACACACACACACACACACACACACACACACACACATACACACACACACATACATACACACCCACACATACACACACACACACACACACACACATACATACAACAGGCCTAGTGTCAAATCGACATGTGCCTAGGACAAAATGGTAACTAACTAACACACACACATGGCGCAGGGAGAGTGACCCAGTAGCGGCCAGTGAAGAGGCGGGGCCAGGAGCTTTGACTCGACCCCTGCAACCACAACTAGGTGAGTACAACTAGGTGAGTACACACACACACACACACACACACACACACACACACACATATATATATAGTTATAGAATCACATCAAATCTTATGATTACAGGAATTGATCCTGATATCAACCTATTATTAAATGACTTACATGATTCCAACAGTAACTGTAACTATTACACAGCAGATCAAGCAAAGACATTACTCAGAGCCAACAATAACATAACTATCTTCAATTACAATGTTAGATCTTTGAGCAAACATTATGATGACCTCACAGCACTACTCCAATCCCTCCAGACCAATATGTCAATCATCACACTCACTGAGACCTGGCTGAAGCCTGATACTACAGATGTCTATGGCATCCCAGGTTACACAGCCATTCACAATTGCAGGACAGATCAGCGAGGTGGTGGAATAGCTATATATTACTCAGATCAACTTGAATGTATCAATAACTCTTGCATAAGGGATGAGCATGGAGAATATATTATAGCTAAATTTAAATCAAAAGACCTGCAAAAACCCCTCACAGTGATAAACATCTACAGATTACCACAGTCAAACATTCACCATTTTAGTGAAAAACTAGGTAACCTAATAACTGATGCACACATGAACAAAGACCATTTGCTGCTCACAGGAGACTTCAATATAAATCTCCTACATGACCAGGACCCACAAGTAACAGAATTCACAAACACTATGAGCAACTGCTTGTTACTACCAACAATATCAAAACCTACAAGAATCTCCGAGACTAGTACCTCATTACTAGACCACATCTGGACTAATACTATAGCCCCTCTAAAATCAGGCATCATCACAGACAACACCACAGACCACTATCCGACCTTTCTCATAACTAATCTTGGTAAATTGCCCTAGATATTACAAAAGTTACCTTCAGACTACATAATGAGTCAGCTGTAAATAACTTTATAACAGCTATGATTAACATTGACTGGCATAATGAGTTAGAAACATATACAGATACTAATGAATGCATCAAGAATTTCCTTAACAAAACCCACCACCTCTATAACAAACATTGCCCTAAAAAAACTAAACAGATCACAGCTAAGAGACTTAACAATCCCTGGCTAACACCCAGCATCCTTAAATCCATTAACAAAAGGCACCAATATGAAAAAAATACAGAAGGGGTCTAATAACCAGAGAACAATCCAAACGCTACTCATCAACCCTTACCAGCCTGATAAGGAGATCAAAAAAATTGTATTATGAGAACAGACTCCAGAACATAAAAGGTGATATGAAAAGACCTGGAAGACCCTATCTGCAATTCTAGGAAATAATAAGATAGCGAAAAACAACACCATCAAATTATCAAGAGCAGATGAACCCCTACTCTCACCTACTGAGACAGCAAACAGACTTAATGTTTTCTTCTCCACCATAGGAAAGAATCTAGCGAGTAAAATCCCAAGCTCAAACACCCGTCCAACAGACTACCTCACAAACACCTACCCTAATACGCTATTCCTAGCTCCTACCAACCCAATTGAAGTCTCGCTCATAATCAACACCCTTAAAAACAAGGCAGGAGACATAAACAGCCTACCAACTTTTATGTACAAAAAGCTTCACAGGTACTGTCACCAATCATAGCAACACTATTCAATAAATCCATTGAAGCCTCTACCTTTCCATCAATTCTCAAAATAGCTAGGGTCACCCGATCCACAAAGGAGGTGATCAAACAGACCTGAATAATTATAGACTAATTTCTAATTTACCATTGCTTTCTAAAATCTTCGAAAAATTAATTCATAGACAAATCTATTCCTACCTCGTCTCACACAATGTACTCAACCCCTGTCAATTTGGATTCAGGACAAACAAGAGCACAAACGATGCTATTACGCACATGTTGGAGTTAATATATACAGCACTTGAGAAAAAGAAGTCCCACTGGGAATCTTCATTGATCTCCGCAAAGCTTTTGATACAGTCGACCATGATTTACTGCTCACAAAATTAGCACACTATGGTATAAGGGGGCACCCACTCAACTACCTAAAATCATACCTCACCAACAGAAGCCAATACGTGTACACAAATGGAGAGAACTCTTCCACACAACCAATTACAGTCGGAGTCCTCAAGGAAGTGTCCTGGGGCCACTCCTATTCCTCATTTACATAAATGACCTACCGAATGCATCACAACTACTCAAACCCATTTTATTTGCAGATGACACAACATATGTCTTCTCTCACCCAAATCCAGTTATACTGGCCAACACTGTTAATGCCGAATTACAGAAAATATCAACATGGATGACGACTAACAAGCTTACTCTCAATACTGACAAGACCTACTTCATACAGTTTGGAAGCAAAGTCATAAATGTTCCACTTAACATAACACTTAATGGTACACCCATCACAAGACTCACAGAGGGAAAATTCCTAGGAATCCACCTTGACAGTAGCCTTAAATTCCAAACACATATACAACAAATTTCCAAGAAAATCTCGAAGACAGTAGGCATATTATCAAAGATACGCTATTATGTACCTCAATCAGCTCTCCTTGCACTATATCATTCACTTATCTACCCGTATCTCACCTATGGAATCTGTGCATGGGGATCAACAACGTTAAATCACCTTAGACCACTCATAACACAACAAAAGGCCGCAGTCAGAATGATAACAAATTCCCACTCTAGACAGCATACTCCACCAATATTCAAAAGTCTCAAACTACTCACCGTAAAGAACATTCATACTTACTCTTGTGCCTACTACATATATAAAACTTTACACTCTAATATAAACCCTCTGCTCAAAACTCTCCTCACCAACTTTAATAGGACCCATGACCACAACACACGACACAGATCACTTTTTGATATACCCCGTGTTCATATCAACCTATGTAAAAATTCTATGCACATAAAGGGCCCCAGAATCTGGAATTCATTACCAGTAAATATTAAGATAATCTTGTCTGATAATCAATTTAAGACTCAACTCAAAAACCACCTACTCACCCAAACCTAAATGATCATGCTATAAACTACTTTGAAAAATGCTCATTGTTACTTTCCTATACGATAATCTCAATTTTTAATAATATGTTACTATTATGTTACCCCTACTCATATTATAAGTTAATGTCAAAAATGCTCAATGTTATTTTCCTTAAGATAATCTCAATTCCATATTATCATTCAAGAATCTTAACACCTGTAACAATCTAAGATCTAATATCATCATATAAAAATTTAAACAGTAAAGTTTCATCATATTGTAATTTTGAAAATAATTTTTAACTAGAATAAACTCAATAAATTTCTCTAATATTAAGTACATAGTTTTTAAGGACTAGAATAAGCTGCCCCTAATGCCATGGCATGTCAGTGGCTCTCCTTGCACTCAATTTACATTGTAACTTCCGATACCCATGTAACCTGCAATGAAATAAAATTTGTTTGTTTGTTTGTTTGTTTGTATATATATATATATATATATATATATATATATATATATATATATATATATATATATATATATATATATATATATTACTTTACTCCCATTTCTTATCTATTTTGTGCAGTCTTGCTCTCCCTCTCCACGTAGATCCTCTCCTCACTTCTTCTGCCCCTCCCTCAATTCTCCCTCCCATCACCCTCCTCCCTCTTTCTTCCCAAACTCCGTTCTGTTCCCGTCAATCGTTCTGAGCACTGCTCCATCTTCCGCCTCTCCCTCATCCCTCATCCTGGCCTCCTCCTCCTCCTCTCCTGCCTTGGGTAGCATGCGCGGGGGCGATCCATCAAGGGGCATCAAGGTGTGCGTGGATGCCCAGGCATAAATCTGCAATGCCCTGTAATTAGCGGGACAAGTCATGGCCAAGACACTGGACCCACCTGAGTAATGAGGTGAATATCACAAAGTGGGATTGCCTGCTCTCCTATCTTCTTTTCATCTCTCTCTCTCTCTCTCTCTCTCTCTCTCTCTCTCTCTCTCTCTCTCTCTCTCTCTCTCTCTCTCTCTCTCTTCTTACTCTTCTAATTGAAGAAGGGGTAGGTCCCTTGCTGTTAAGGTAAGGGTTCTTGTCCAGGCGCTCTTTGACCCCTACGAATTTACCTTTTTCTTAAGACTGTATCAACAACAACAACAACAACAATAATAATAGTAATAATAATAATAATAATTACAATAATAATAATAATAATAATAATAATAATAATAACAATAATAATAATAATAATAATAATAATAATAATAATAATAATAATAATAATAATAATCAAAATCATCATAATAATAATTATCCTATTCTTATTTGTATTTCTTCCGTTGCATAAATCACTCAGGATATATACACCGTGATGTGTATGACTGTGTATATACACTTAGTGGTGTATGACTCTCAGTGTATGTATACAGAGTTTACTTTAATCACTACTTTAGGTGTTAAAGTATTCTTGTCTGGTGGTGTACAGGCGACATGTAGTCTTAATGACATTCGTGTAGTAGATAGGCTTTAAACCCCATTAACCAACTAAGCAGGTATGGTGAAAGACGTGGTCAGGGGGGAAAGACATGGTCTTCTGATAATAGGTTGGAAGAACCTCTGTGAAGAAGTCTTGGAAGGATCCGTAGTAAGACTTTCTCAGTGAGGTCTTGGGAGGACCTCTAGAAAGAGATCTTAGAAGGACCTCTAAGGAGAGATCTTAGTAGGATCTCTAAGGAGAGATCTTGGAAGGAGACCACGAAGGCTTTCTGACGAGAGGCGAGAACGAGATGATCGCGTGTACAAGCCGAGTCACTCTCTGCAAAAGTTAAACCAGCCATTACGCCTCGTTTGCGATATTCCTGTATATCTCAACAAGAAGAAAATGATAAAAGATAATGACCTAATGAGGGGCCTTTCCCTGACTGGTGGGTACAGTGCGATTTTCTTCTGCCTGTGATTGTCATCAGATGATGTGCAATAAGGTAAGATAAAAGAAATCAAGTGTGAGCCAGAACCTATCGCTTAACTATAATTAGCGGAATGAATCGACAAAAGAAGGGACAGCGACACGAACTGTGGTCCTGGTAGGTAGCGGGTCCAACGCTCTACCACTGAGCTGCATGCCACGACCACGGTTCGAGTCGTTGTATGTACTTGAGTCATTGGTAGTTGTTCGTAACGACTTGACTTGAGTGTATATTGGAAGAATGATAGCAGCGTGAGGTATATAAATACGTCTAAGGAGACGCTGACTTCAGCTAAATGATTTCTGAAGGTCGCTGAAGGCGTCAGAAAGCGTCATGATAACTTCTAGAGGTCGCTGAAGGCGTCGCAGAACGTTTTAATGACTTAAGAAGTCGATGAAGATTCAGAAAACGCCTTGACGACTTCAGGAGGTTGCTGGACACGTCAAAGAACTTTTTAATAAATTCTGGAAGTCGCTGAAGGCGTCAGAAAACATCTTGATGACTTCTAGAGGTCGCTGAAGGCGTCAGAAAACATCTTGATGACTTCTAGAGATCGCTAAAGGCTTCCAAGAACGTTCTGATGGGTTCTTGAGGCTGAGGGACTGATCACTTCAAACTAATTCTCCATGGTAGATGGACTGATTCCATCATCTGCCTATAGCACATTCTATTCTGTATTTGACTGAAGAAGCCTACCACGTAGGCGAAACGTTTCATTAACTTCTTGTGGTAGATGAAGACATCAGGCAAGACGCTGACGGCTTCTTGTTGACTTCTAGAGATATCTGAGGCATTTCTCACCAACCACCAAAGTCATTACCACCGTCGTTGTTCGATAGCACCATCACCACTCTTGTCACCATTATTCTTACAGAAACTACCACAATCACCACTAAAATCCTTACCACTATCACCACTAAAATCCTTACCACTATCACCACTAAGACTATATCATCACCAGTCACTACCACAATCACGACAGTAACTGCCGCCATCAACATAATCACCACCACCATCACCACAATCACCACCATCACCACAATAATACCATCCCGATATTGAAAAAAAATATGTAAAGTTTCTATGATCCTGAGCCAAAATTGGGAATTTCCTGTATTTTCCTAAGTAATAATCTTGTCCTGGTTACACATCTCTGTAATTTTACGCCGAGATTCCCAAAGTTTTCCTTTTCAGACTTTGAATTCTAAAGTTTTGCACCACTGTCATGTCGTTTACAGTGTTCCCTTCCTTCCATTGTAGCCGTTATGACATCACAAGAAGTCACGCATTAACACCTGCGATGTCATGCAAGAGACATCGTTTTTAATTATTATTCTTTCTTTCTTTCTTTCTTCTTCTTCTTCTTTTTCTTCTTCTTCTTCTTCTTCTTTTTTTCTTCTTCTTCTTCTTCTTCTTCTTCTTCTTCTTCTTATTATTATTATTATTATTATTATTATTATTATTATTATTATTATTATTATTATTATTATTATTATTATTACAGCAATAGACACCATGTCATAATCTACCTATATATATATATATATATATATATATATATATATATATATATATATATATATATATATATATATATATATATATATATATATATATATATATATATAAGACTACCATTCCCAGAGCTCACCTTCTGACCTACATTATCACCATTAGCGTGTCCTTAACTCTAATTATTCTGAAAATAACAATAACAATTGTAATTATCTCTTTAGCCTCTTATTTTCAAGTTAGCCCAGCAGATAATACCAGACAGAACGTGACGCTAACCTGCCACAGAGTGGAATCAGAGTCACTCCCTTATGAATTACCTTATTACCATTAGGGAAATCGATGGAGCGTTTAACAAAAAAGAGAGAGAGACGTCATCTTCTGACGCATTTCTCCACAGAATTTTTTTCTGGGACTGGCAGGAGTCGAGTCCCTTCTAACCTTTTAATAATACACAAACTATTGCCTTATATGTGTGTGTGTGTGTATGTTGTGTGTGTGTGTGTGTGTGTGTGTGTGTGTGTGTGTGTGTGTGTGTGTGTGTGTGCAACTCTTCAGTCGACTGAAGAAGCCTCCTTGTGTAGGCGAAACGTTATGTCAATAAAGATACCCAAACACTGCACATAAATTCCCGCTATTAAATTCGATAAACCTGGATTCTCAACGTAATTTTCAACTATAAACACCTTTCCCTGAACTGCGAACGCCATTATCGCAATTAAAGATAGCTGATATAGAAACAAAAATACATTTGTAACAATAATATAAACATTTTCAATGAGTGGCTCTCCTATTCTAATCTTCCCTCAAGATAATACGCCGGAGGGGCCTTAATTTCCCTTCGAAATATCGAAATGCTTAGATGTGATAATGGTGAGGCAGATCTAAGAAGGATCCAGAGGAAGATTCTTTGAAACGTTATAAAAAAATGGGGAAAAAAAGCTATTCTGAGGCTGTGAGGAGATTATTCAAATTACGAGTCACAGCCGTAACGCCACGATGATGTGTGATGACCACAAGCAATTATGATAAGAGAAGTGAAAAAGACATGAGCTGTGAGGTATGTAGCGATAAGCAAGGTCGTCTTTCGTGTGTGTGTGTTTGTGTGTGTGTGTGTGTGTGTGTGTGTGTGTGTGTGTGTTGTATGTGTGTGTGTGTGTGTGTGTGTGTGTGTGTGTGTGTGTGTGTGTGTGTGTGTGTGTGTGTGTGTAATTGTAACAAGACTGTACTTCCTCTGCTAAAGATTTAGCTAACTTTCATTCTTGTTTATTTGTTAGTGGGTTTGGGTTTGAGGAAGACCTGCCTAACATGGGCCAGTAGGCCTGCTGCAGTGTTCCTCTTATGTTCTTAAGACAAACTGGCTGCAAGAGGGTCTTTAAGACCTCAATTCCCCGTACACTAACATCAAATTTGTTATCTTGTTGCGTTTAAAGCCTATCTACTACACGAGGGTCATTAAGGCTGCTGATCACCTGTACAACACCAGTCAAGAATACGTTTAATACCTGAAAAATATACACAATGGGATATACACCTCTCCGTGTATATTTCCTCGTAAGTATTAATTTAAAAAATCTATGTATATACAATGAGATATACACATAAATATATTCTTATATAAACACTATGTGATTTGATAAATTAGACACATATGCAACACTCGGGTATCTTTATTGAGGAAACGTTTCGCCACACAGTGGCTTCATCAGTCCATACAAAAGAAAATCGTGAAGAACAGGAGGAGTTGAGGTAATCAGTCCCTCGGCCTTGAGTCGATGTAGGCCGAGAGACTGATTACCTCAACTCTCCTGATCTTCACGATTTTCTTTTGTATTGGACTGATGAAGCCACTGTGTGGCGAAACGTTTCCTCAATAAAGATACCCAAGTGTTGCATATGTGTCTAATTTATCAACTTGTCGTTTCTCTGAACCATTCATTTACACTATGTGATTTACAGAATATAATTTCTTTACTAAGGTAACCTGGTAAATTAGTATACAGAGCATAAAGAAAAGGAACAATTATTGGTCTAAGTGAAAAAAAAATATGTGATTTATTCATGGAAATTGCTATATTATAAAATCCAATTATAAAATCCAATTTTGAAGAAAGTGTTAGAGTTGAGATGGTGTGAGAGATGTGTGAAGGGGAGGTGTTGAGAAGAGGTAGTGCTGGGTAGAGTGTTGCAGGTGTTGCAGGCTGCCTTGACTATTTACAATGTTTAAGAAAATAAAAGTGTTTACTGCTTGTATAGGTTTTTCAAGAAGAGTCTTTTATTTCAGCTTTTATTTTTGGTCAAGAAAAGACTACGACTTCTGCAACCTCTTGGTCTCTTACGAGGTCACCCAACCCACGCCTTGAAAGCGACTTCCCCCACGCACAACCCACCCAACCCAAGCCTGCAAAGCCACATATTAACATCCACTCTCACAAAGCTTACTCTATCAACGCCTCCTCGCGATGCTAATAACGATAACCCTCCACCTGCGTTGGTTTTGTATTATTCCAGCCTTCCAGATGTAGTCCACAGCATTGTTCCAGCCTTCCAGGTGTCGTTCAGAGCATTGTTCCAGCCTTGCAGGTGTCGTCCACAGCATTGTTCCAGCCTTCCAGGTGTCGTCCACATCATTGTTCCAGCCCTCCAGGTGTCGTTCACATCATTGTTCCAGCCTTCCAGGTGTCGTCCACAGCATTGTTTCAGCCTTCCAGGTATCGTCCACAACATTCTTCTAGCCCTCCAGGTATCGTTCACATCATTGTTCCAACCCTCCAGATGTCGTTCACATCATTGTTCCAACCCTCCAGGTGTCGTTCACATCATTGTTCCACCGAATGTTCCTCCAATTGATAGCTTTCTTCTTTGTCTTCAGGGGAAGAGAAAGACATCATTCTTCCCTGAGAGAGAGAGAGAGAGAAAGCGAGAGAGAGAGAGAGAAAGAGAGAGAGTTACACAATTTCTGGGGGTATTGTGAGGGAATGATCTGGTTAATTGAGTTTTCTCTCGATCAGAACTATATTTCTTTTTTCCTCACTGAGGAATCTTGGGGATGATGTTAATGTGTCTGGAGGAGCAATGATCTCAGGATGTAGACGAGATTGTGATTATTATTATTATTATTATTATTATTATTATTATTATTATTATTATTATTATTATTATTATTATTATTATTATTATTATTATTATTATTATTATTATTATTATTATATATTATTATTATTATTATTATTATTATTATTATTATTATTATTATTATTATTATTATTATTACTCTATTACTACTACTACTACTCTACTACTACTACTACTACTACTACTACTACTACTACTACTACTACTACTACTACTACTACTACTACTACTACTACTACTACTACTACAACCATTATTATTATTGCTACTGATATTTTTATTAGTATTATTAGTATAAGTATTAGCATTAGTAAAGACTACAGGAACTTTAAGCAAGTAAAGACCAGAGTGACTTTAAGCAAGTAAAGACCACAGTGACTTTAAGCAAGTAAAGATCACAGTGACTTTAAGCAAGTAAAGATCACAGTGACTTTAAACAAGTAAAGACCACAGGGACTTTAAGCAAGTAAAGGCCACAGAGACCAAATTCGGCCTTGTTTATGATGGAGGCAAAAACCTTGTTCTTTTAGCGTCCCCTAAATAACGCGAAATTACGCGTGTCACTGCAAGCCAAATTTACGACGCACAAAAGTGACAGTATTTATGATGTCCGGAAAGTTGGCCGCGCTTGTCTCTCTCTGTCTCTCTGTCTCTCTGTCTCTCTCTGTCTCTCAGATAGCCCCCACAATGGAGAAACTTACGACGACGTTTCGGTCCGACTACAAAGTCACACTGGTCCAAGTCAGACCGAACCAGAAGCTCCTCTCTCCCCCCATCGGCGGGTTATTTGTGTAAACAAATAAGGAGACGGTCTACGTCATCATTGTGTCGTAAAAAGATATCGTTGGTTATTTAATTTATCTCGGTTCAACATCTCCATCATCAGGAGTTTAGCAACGCTGTGCCAACACAGTGGCAACACTGTGCCAACATGCGTGGACCAAGACTCTTCAACCTGCTGCCGTCAGATATAAAACATATTACCGACTCAAATATCGAAGATTTCAAGAAGGATCTGAATGATACTCTGATCGTGCCTCATGAACCAGGCTATGTGAAGGCACGTTTCAGAGCAGTCTCTCCCCTGGGGGCAACGTTTCGCTCTCTGAGTGGGGGGGACGGGGGATTATCGCGGCTTGGAAAAGCTCTACACAGAGCGAAATGTCGCCTCTTCTTCGGTACTTTCCGGTACTTACCAGGAAAGACTAACCTCTCTCTCTCTCTCTCTTCCCCAGTCTACCTTCTCACCTCCTCTTTATTCATATCCTCCCCATCTATATCCTCTTCCTACATCTCCTAATCCTCCTTCTCTCTCTCCACACACCTGGCCAGCCTTGAGGACCCACTAATAACTTATCACTTGCTTTTATTTTAAGTAAGAGTGGTCTTCTACCGCCTTACCAATTAACAGAGTGCTGGCCAGGTACTGCTGTGTGTGTGAGAGAGAGAGAGAGAGAGAGTGTGTGTGTGTGTGTGTGTGTGTGTTTGTGAGTGTCGTAGGAAAAAAATTACAAGGTAATAACGTGTTTGTCTATTGAACTAGGTTGGGGATGGGTTAAAATAACCCCATCATCGGCCAGTTATAACCCATAGTAACCCAGTTCAGCTCACCATGGACTAAGCAAGCCCACTATAACTTGGTAAACTCCATATGAAACATGACAAAACGCCTAAAAGCCAGTTAAATTCATTATAAGCAGGTAAGCCAATCTGAAACCCAAGCCAATCCCAATATGTGTCCAATAAATCCAAGTAAAAGGCACTGAAAGGATAATCAATTTATTTAAGCCCATCATAGAACACTACAGCCCACCACACTACACAACAACCCACCACTCCACACTACAACCCACCAACAATCAAAACACCTACGATCCCCCACCACACAAACAATCGCAACAGAAGCTATCACACAGGACCACAATCACCCATTGACAAGACAGGAACGTGTGAGGCTGTCTGAGGTTATCTTCCTGTCTAGCTATGACTATTACAGCAGTACGAACAGCGGTTAACAGCAACGTAGGGTCCCCGTGATCGTGAAAACTTCACAGCTTCATGCATAGATATGGACCAGCTTGATCAGTTAAAACTTTTGCCCAGCTTGAAGACCCAAACCCTCATATTACCTGGTAAATTAGAGAGTCAAAGGAACGATTCTCGGGACCACTTGAAGTCTTAAATACCCAGATATAATTCCAGGACCTAATTGCTGGGTTGGGGACTCGTAAAGAGGTCTGATTGGCTGGTTTTTTTTTTACAGGGACCTGATCGGTGGTTAGCCATCCAGACCGAAGAAGAGGTCTCTCTATCATCCGGTCCTCTTGTATCCGGTCATTCCTTTGGATGGGAAGAGAGCACCTTGATGTTGGTGACTCTTAATCTAAGAGTTTCAGTCACCTTGTGTGTGTGTGTGTGTGTGTGTGTGTTTTTAAAGGGAAAATGAAGGAATCAGACATCTCATTATCTGTATCAACATGTCAGTATTAGACACACGTATTGTGTAACACACTAATCAACACTTTCCCCTCCCTTTTTTTCCCGAGGAGCAACACAATCGCAACTCACCCAACACAAACAGTGCAAGCAACAAAGCTTGGTTGAACTCCTTGCAAGGTAACAGCTCCACAGCTCTTGTCTCCTAGACTCCACCAGTCCTCCTATATCCCCTTTGTTTTGTTCTCACCATATTCTGTGTTACTCTTGTATTGTCAAGTTACTCCTGGTTCATCTCTCATGGATGATACGGCTTTCAATGATGGTACTGCTTTCATTGATGGTACTGCTTTCATTGATGGTACTGCTTTCATTGATGGTACTGCTTTCATTGATGGTACTGCTTTCATTGATGGTACTGCTTTCATTGATGGTACTGCTTTCATTGATGATACGGCTTTCAATGATGGTACTGCTTTCATTGATGGTACTGCTTTCATTGATGGTACTGCTTTCATTGATGGTACTGCTTTCATTGATGGTACTGCTTTTATTGATGGTACTGCTTTCATTGATGGTACTGCTTTCATTGATGGTACTGCTTTCATTGATGGTACTGCTTTCATTGATGGTACTGCTTTCATTGATGGTACTGCTTTCATTGATGGTACTGCTTTCATTGATGGTACTGCTTTCATTGATGGTACTGCTTTCATTGATGGTACTGCTTTCATTAATGGTACTGCTTTCACTGATGGTACTGCTTTCATTGATGGTACTGCTTTCATTGATGGTACTGCTTTCACTGATGGTACGACTCTGTTACATGGTGCGGACTGAGAGTGTTCCCGTAGTTTAGATGTTGTGTTCAGTAATGTAAATGAACATTGCAGGTGTGTTCACTCTTTCTCGGTTAAACTATTTCTACTTCCCCGCTCTTCCTATCCTTCTACCGTTGTTCGTGTCTCATTTATTAATTTTTCATTATTCTTCCCTTCTCTAATCTGTTCTCCAGATCTCTGCTTTATCTTCTTGCCTTATTCTCTTATTCTCTTCCCCATCAGCTAAGTTTGTTTCTTCCAGTTTTCTGTCTTCAGTGGGATAAGAGATTGTGAAGATCACACTGGTGGACCAGCATCACTGAGATACACAGATCTGGTCGTCATGACCACACTGGTGGACCAGCATCACTGAGATACACAGATCTGGTCGTCAAGATCACACTGGTGGACACTAGCATCACTGAGATACACAGATCTGGTCGTGACGACCACACTGGTAGACCATCATAAGCTTGGAACCCCTTCATGAGAACTTTCCTCAAAAAAATCCCCCTTTTCATCCTGAATAACCTTCCCTTTGCCTCACCCCTGTTTTTTCCCCTCCTGTTGCCCCTCACTGACGTCCCTCGTCCCCCCATCAGGTGCCCGTTCCTCTCCCATACCCCCCACACCAGAGGGAGGTCATCTCTCTAGGCAGGTGGCAGGGTATAATTACCGGTGTCCATGTTGAGACTCTGACCTGGGCAGCCTGGGCACCACCCTCACGGTATTACTCCTAAACCCAATCCTGCAGCATCCTGAGGGAGGCCAGGCAGGGATGAAGAAGCCATCCTGGACACACTGCTGCAGTATCCTGAGGGAAGATAAGCAAATAAGAGGATGAAGAAGCAATCCTGGACACTCCTGTAGCATCCTGAGGGAAGACAGACAGGGAGGGAGATGAAGAAGCCATCCTGGACCTATAGAGACTATGGTACCATGGCCAAAGTTGGTGGCAAAACAAAGAAAAAAGAAAACAAAAATTTCTTTGGTAAAACAATGGACGAGTATATCCATGGTATGTACATAAGACACAATGCAGTGTTTCACTCTAAAATGGGTGAAACGTTGTATGCCCCTAGCAGGTATGTAGGGTGTCATGGGCTGAGGTGTGGGTAAAGCTACTCAAGTATGGGTTGTGCTATGGGAAGAGATACAGTAAACATCCCCCTTGTTTTCTTTGATTAGTTCAATAACCGATGATTGCAGGCACTGCAGGAACTGCAGGCACTGTGCTTACTACCTCCAGGACTCGAGTCCGGCTCACTGGTTTACCCTGAATGCCTTCATAAATGTTACCTGGCTCACACTCCAACAGCACGTCAAGTCATAAAAGCCACCTGTCTCGGTTCACACAAGCCTGTTGGATGTTCAAGCTCTTAGCAGTTTAAACCTTCTTTACCTCATTCCCTCCAACCTTTTCTGGGACGACCCCATACCACTCTTACTCTCGGTTTACCTCTGGTTTATATACCCTACTAGTCATCCTGTTCTACTCCATTCTTTCTCAGTACCCAAACCATCACAAAACCTCTTCTTAGCCCACTAAATAATACTTCTCGTAATCCCACACCTTCTAATCTCCAAGATCCGAAGTCTTTGCATAATATTCACACCCAACATTGCCCTCAAACATGACATCTTTACTGCCTCCAGCCTCCTCCTCGCTGCAACCTTTAAAACCCATGCTTCATACCCATATAACAGTGTTGGTACTGCTGTCCTCTGGTACATTCTCTTATATTTTTTTGCCTCCATGGATAAAGTTCTTAGTCTCCACAGATGCGTCAGTGCACCGCCCAGTATTTTTCCCTTCGTCTCTTCTATGATTTAATTCGTCTTTCGTAGGCCTATGTGCCGAGAAGTTCACCATTACATACATTTACTTCCGCTTTATCTATCTTTTCATTGCTTATATTTTTTTTAACTTACATCACATTACTCTTTTCTATGTTTACTGTTAATTTCCTTCTTTGACATACCCTCCCAGATTCATCCACCAACCTTTGCAACTTCTCTTCAGAATCTCCCAAAAGAACCGCGTCATCGGCAAAGAGTAAATGTGACAACTCCAACTTTCTATCATATTTAAAGTCATTTGATCCCACAAACACCCTGGCGTTCGCCTCTTTCACAACCCTATCCATTAAATACGTTAAACAATTATGGTAACATCTCACATTTCCTACTGGAAAATAATCCATTTCTCTCTCCTGCATATCCTAACCTCAACCTAATTATCAGCATAAAAACTCTTTACTGCTTTCAGTAATCTACCAATCACTCCATACAATTGCAACATTTACCACATTGCTTCTCAGTGCCTTTTATAAGTCCACAAACACGAGGAAATGTTCCATAACTAAATTTAAGTGTTGATCACTTATATTCTTCACTGAGAACACTTGGTCCACACATCCCCTAAAAACCTTTTTGGTACCTTCATTTCTTTCATTAATGACTTTATCACACAATTCATCTGCTACATTCAACAAGTTCATTCCCTTCCAGTCCTTTCAATCTCTCTTCTTCATTTTAAACCTTATACAAAGGACTATGAATATTCTGCCAATCCTTAGGTACCTTCACTCTAAAACTGAACACATTATATATATATATATATATATATATATATATATATATATATATATATATATATATATATATAATATATATATATATATATATATATATATATATGTCAAATTACTAAAGATCGTAGTATACTCTGTCACATGTATACATAGTAATACATATTTATGCATATTTATACATGTTTACATTTAATAGTGGCTGTAGCCGCATTCTTTAGTCAATATGCATTATAATGAGGTAATTGCAAAATACGATGCATAATCTTTCATGCATGATGATAATAGATATGCAATGAATATTGCAACCTAAATCCACAATATACGAGACTGACGGACATCTCGTAAACTAGCCACCCACTTATTAAGGAGATTGCTTGCCCATCTCTGAGGCTGAGCGAGCTGGGCACAAGGCTCTACCTAGAGCATCGAGTTACCCCTTTGTTTATTCCCTCCCTACCTATCCCCCTCTTACCTCTTCCTATATCCTCCCTACCTATCTTCCTCTTATCTCTACTTATATCTTCCCTACCTTCCTGCCTATCTCCATCTTACCTCTGCCTATATCCTTCCTAGCTTTCTTCATATCTCCCTCACGCGTCTGCCTATAGCTACCCTACCTTCTTGCCTACCTTCCTCTTACCTATGCATATAGTTTCCCTATTTTCATTTGCCCATAACTTCCCTATTCGCCTACCTTCATCTATGCCTGCCTATGGCTATCCTACATACCTGCTTCTTTCCTACGTTACCCATTGCTTAATATTTACCTATATTAATCCTATTACCTTAATATGGGATTATGCTTATAAATCCCTTAGTAATCACCCGTAGGTAGCTAGGTCGAGGCAGTTACCTTATAACCAGATTCTCTTGATAAACCATTTACCTTCCAAACTGGTTTTGTTTTGCTTCTCTTCAAGGTAAGGGCCTTGATAACGGTGAAAGGGCCTTGATAACGGTGAAAGGGCGTTGATAACGGTGAAAGGGCCAGTTGATTCAAGGACTGAAGGTACCTGATTCCTTCTTAAGTAGATGAACCGCCTTACGTACTTGCCTTGATGATGCTACGCGCTTCTGTCTTCAAGGCGTTTTAAGACCTCTGATCTACTTCCAGTGATCTGAGTGGGTATCCTGACGACAGCCTGCTGAGTCTACCTGAGGTTGTTGCCCCCGGGGCTCCAGGCTTGACCGGCTTCCACACATTTCATCACGGAATTTCCCAAAAGCCTTTTTTTTTTCTTATTAATAGCAAGAAAGAGTCTCTCTCTCAATCTCTCTCTCTCTCTCTCTCTCTCTCTCTCTCCTACCCAGTTATGTACCACAGCAGCTGTCTACCACAACCGTCTACTACCACAACCAGTGCGTATGTGTAAATAAATATAAGAAAGTGTTAGAAAATGTAAGAAAGTGTTAGAAATCGTTAGAAATTGCATATAGGTAATCTCTCAGAAATATGTAAACAAGGATCCGTTTATAAAAAATACAATAACTCCCTATTTTCTGAATTTCTGACACCCACTACCCTCTCGACTCTCTCTCTCTCTCTCTCTCTCTCTCTCTCTCTCTCTCTCTCTCTCTCTCTCTCTCTCTCTCTCTCTCTCTCTCTCTCTCTCTCTCACTATAGGGAGGTAGCACCTCTGGAACTGTACTGGGGACCCCTATGTTCTATATTTTATGTGAACTTTATTTATAGACAGAATACATTGACAAAAAAGATAGCAGCATGAGTACATTGGTACAATATATCAAATATTATGAATCTCCTCCAGCTCCTCCGAAGCCGGACGCGAGCCCAGTATGCAGCAAGCATTTCCCCTCTGGATGGCCACGCTGAGGCGCTGTAACATGAAAGTGGCCGCCCTTGGGTCCCTGGTGGTGTCAATAAGTTTGGAACCCAGTTCTTTAAGGAAGCGTGTGACATTTTTTTCCCCCATGATCCCAAGATCTCTGGTCCCACTGAGACAAATTAATACTGTTGGCTAATGTCTCTGTACTTGCCGATCTTGTACTCCTCCCTGCATAAACTGAACACTGAACTTGTTAAAATGTGGCTGCATTTACAAGCTCTTCACAGCTGGTCATTTACAAATTCTTCACAGCGGGTCATTTACAAGCTCTTCACAGCTGGTCATTTACAAACTCTTCACAGCTGGTCATTTACAAGCTCTTCACAGCTGGCCATTTACAAACTCTTCACAGCTGGCCATTTACAAGCTCTTCACAGCTGGTCATTTACAAACTCTTCACAGCTAGTCATTTACAAGCTCTTCACAGCTGGCCATTTACAAACTCTTCACAGCTGGCCATTTACAAGCTCTTCACAGCTGGCCATTTACAAACTCTTCACAGCTGGTCATTTACAAGCTCTTCACAGCTGGCCATTTACAAACTCTTCACAGCTGGTCATTTACAAACTCTTCACAGCTGGTCATTTACAAGCTCTTCACAGCTGGCCATTTACAAACTCTTCACAGCTGGTCATTTACAAGCTCTTCACAGCTGGTCATTTACAAGCTCTTCACAGCTGGCCATTTACAAGCTCTTCACAGCTGGCCATTTACTCCATCATTGACCATCCGCTTCATAACTGGTCATTAACATGTTTCGTTCACTTGTAAAATCTGTCATGCGTTTGTCACCTGTTAAATATTCGCAACATCTGTAGCACAGCCACAGCCAACACATGTTGTATTCACACTCTTGTAATATAAACATTAATAACACATGTTATATGCACACGCCTGTAACACAGACATAATCAACATACATTACATACACACACCTGCAATATAGACACAATCAATACATGTTACATACACACACCTGCAATACAGACACAATCAAGACATGTTACATACACACACCTGCAATACAGACACAATCAAGACATGTTACATACACACAGCTGCAATACAGACACAATCAAGACATGTTACATACACACACCTGCAATACAGACACAATCAAGACATGTTACATACACACAGCTGCAATACAGACACAATCAAGACATGTTACATACACACACCTGCAATACAGACACAATCAATACATGTTACATACACTTGCAATACAGACAGCCAGCAGTATAATTTCTCCTCACAAATAATCGGGCAACAAGTGCCTGGATTATACTCAACAATAATTCTAAATAATCCCTCTCTAAACTACAAGAACGTGTGGGATTCGACGTAGACTAATCCTACTGTAGCTTACCACAATTTAACTGTAAAAAAAATATTGCTTTCCTATTGGTCCTCACGATACGAATTTCGTAGAATTTTAAATTTCCCTTTTCAATTATTTGTAGGATTATTGTAGCTAAAATTTCAGATTTGCCCGGAGAAACAAGTTTCAACCCGATCTGATGCGTCGAAATGTGCGATGAATACAATAGGGAAGAAACGTTGCGCGTTGTTGAGTAACACAGACAACGTTTCGCTACTGTGTGGAGGTTAATGAAGTCATGGTGTGATAGAGCGAAATGTGTCAGGATAAAGATCCATACAAAGCAAAACGGTTCAATGTAAATCTCTCCACAGAGCGAAACGTGACTTGATGAAGCTCTACACAAAGCAAAACGTTGTCTCGAAGAAAGCTCTTTGTGGAAAGCTCTTTAAAGTTTGTCTCTATCTGCTGAAGCGTCTAGAAGGTCCGTGATCATATCTCAGCACCTAGCTCACAATCCCTCAGCTCACAGATCACCATCACTCAGCTCACAGCTCACAATCCCTCAGCACCCAGCTCCCAATCCCTCAGCTCACAGCTCACAATCACTCAGCTCACAGCTCACAATCCCTCAGCACCCAGCTCACAATCCCTCAGTACCCAGCTCACAATCCCTCATCTCACAGCTCACAATCACTCAGCTCACAGCTCACAATCCATCAGCACCCAGTTCACAATCCCTCAGCTCACAGCTCACAATCCCTCAGCTCACAGCTCACAATCCATCAGCAACCAGTTCACAATCCCTCAGCTCACAGCTCACAATCCCTCAGCTCACAGCTCACAATCCATCAGCAACCAGTTCACAATCCCTCAGCTCACAGCTCACAATCCCTCAGCTCACAGCTCACAATCCATCAGCAACCAGTTCACAATCCCTCAGCTCACAGTTCACAATCCCTCAGCTCACAGCTCACAATCCATCAGCAACCAGTTCACAATCCCTCAGCTCACAGCTCACAATCCCTCAGCTCTCAAACACTGAGAAGTCAATATTTTTTTTTCAGGGCTTCGAAAATACACAACAGTGTATCCCAGTGGTAAGAGTCGCGCCTCTTACCACTGGGGGTCCGGGGTTCGAGACCCGGACGACCCCAAAAAAAAGGGCTTCGAAAGCCAACTCTGATGTTTCTAACAGTGACGACGTTTCCCGCGAGGCCTGGTCACACACCGGGGGCGTTGACCCCCGAAACCCTCTCCAGGTATCTCCAGGTACGACTGTTAATTGGGCTGTTGTTTGTGTCCTACCTCACACGCCCAGCTGCAAATCCGGCCACCAATGGCCAGACGAGATTATGAGAACGTAGGATCGATCCTACAAAAAAAATGTGAGTGACTCATAACTATTGGGATTCGATTCCACTGAAGACAAAACCGATGTTTTTCAAAACAAGCTTCTGTGGGCGAGACGTTCTGATATGAAGAAACAGCGATAGTGCTATTGTTTTCTACCTTGTTTATGTATGGAAGAGTAAAGGCGTTATGAAGATAGGAAAACTAACGACTAACTTATGGAAACAGGATGATTATAGGAAACAGGATGATTATAGGAAATAGGATGATTATAGGAAGCAAGAGAATTAGTTACAGAAAACGTGTTTCAGGTCACCTGAGGCTTAATAATAATAATAATAATAATAATAATAATAATAATAATAATAATAATAATAATAATAATAATAAATAATAATAATAATAATAATAATAATAATAATAATAATAATAATAATAATAATAATAATAATAATAATAATCGTGATTACTAATAATACAATAATATTAAGAATACAATTCTGCGGGTTTTGAATCACCTTGCCGAAGCGGCAATACAAATCTCTAAATTTTTCAGCTCTTAGTTTCACGTTTTGAGGCAGAGTTTTGAGATGTTGCCTAAATCAAAATGATAGTCTGGAAAAAAGGCCGGAAAAAAAAATCGCCATTTAAGGGCCAAATTAGCGGGAGATGTAAAGCCATCTCTACCCCCCAAAAAATGGCCACACACAATTTTGCACAAGGCGAATTTATTTGACAAGAATCTTTTGTTCGGTTAGCTAGATGGGGAGATTGCGTCAGGCTGGATCTGGCTGTGGTTTAATTGCTTCAATGCCCCCCTCTTTACTCAACAACGAGGGCTGATGAGTCTGTGGATAACCTGAGAGATACTCATCGCCAGCTACCATACTCATCACCACGTGTGGTAAGTATCGGGTCTTGCGATACTCGGAGGGATTAAAAAGAAGATAACTGTGGAATCGGTCGAATCAGGTGGATGGAGAAGTATCGTAATACTCGCCGTGTTGCTGATTCAGCTACCTGCTGATTCCTCGACCTGTAACTGCTGAATCCTGGGACCATGACTGTGACTTTGTAGCCCGACTCAAGTCTCCAGTCTCGAGGCTGAGACATTTCATACCCTGATAGATACTCAAGCTGTGTAGTGGGCCGTGAAAGGGAAACAATTGCTCCCACTGCTTAACTTTCACATAGTTACTATCACACTTTGTAACTATCACACTGTGTAACTATCACATAATTACTACCACACTGTGTAATTATCACATAGTGGGAACGTACTCAGTATGTGCGTACGTTCCCACTATGTAACGATCACCTAGAACAGAATAACAGCACACTACTGGTGTATCAACTACTCTCAGAGACTTCAAGAAAGCTTTTGTAAGAAATGGACGCTATAGAGCGATGCTATGTTTTTATAGCTTGCTACTAGATGTCTAAGCCCCTCGCACACAAAACCTCCTTCAACACCCCCCTTCCCCCTCACTCCAATCTTTCTTAGAACAACCCCGCCCTTTCGTTCCTCTCCACTACAGATTTATATGTCCTCCAAGTCATCCTGTTTTGTTCCATCGTCTCTAAATCTCTAAATGTCCGAGCCGCTAGCTTAGAGAAGCCAGCGGATGATTTACCACTGATAGAGTTCTATCATATAACCAACATCAGGAGACACTTCTTTCCTGACAAACAAAACACATGAAACAGGACCCCTCTAATTTACTACTCGTTTCTCGAAGATAATCTACCAGTGCTTCCCCATTCAGCTTAGTAATCTACCTACGAATCTACCTAAGAATCTACAAGCTTCAGTGTCATTATTTCAAGAAAGTAACACGTGGTTTTACAATGTATTACAGTGCTTGGATACATGGAATGTGTAGAGATACTTGGAATGTGTAGATACATGGAATGTGTAGATACATGGAATGTGTAGAGATACTTGGAATGTGTAGATACATGGAATGTGTAGATACATGGAATGTGTAGAGATACTTGGAATGTGTAGATACATGGAATGTGTAGATACATGGAATGTGTAGAGATATATGGAATGAGTAGAGATACTTGGAATGTGTAGAGATACATGGGATGTGTAGAGATACTTGGAATGTGTAGAGATACTTGGAATGTGTAGAGATACTTGGAATGTGTAGATACATGGAATGTGTAGAGATACTTGGAATGTGTAGAGATACTTGGAATGTGTAGATACATGGAATGTGTAGAGATACTTGGAATGTGTAGAGATACTTGGAATGTGTAGAGATACTTTGAATGTGTAGAGATACTTGGAATGTGTAGAGGAATGTGTAGATATACATGGAATGTGTAAATATACATAGAATGTGTAGAGATACATGGAATGTGTAGAGATACATGGAATGTGTAGAGATACATGGAATGTGTAGAGATACATGGACTCTCTCTCTCTTTCCCTCTCCGCCTGACATTATTCTCTATTTTTCTCCTCCGTCCACTTCTCTCAATCCTCTTGCTCTCTTGCTTCTCCTCCTCTAACGTATTCACCCTCTCTTTCTCTTCCTCTTCTTCCACTTTTGTCCTCAGGAGTGAGGTTAGTCTAATCCTCATGTCTGGAGCTTTTATGTATCCTCATGTCTGGAGCCTTTATCTCTCCTCATGTCTGGAGCCTTTATGTATCCTCATGTCTGGAGCCTTTATGTATCCTCATGTCTGGAGCCTTTATGTATCCTCATGTCTGGAGCCTTTATGTATCCTCATGTCTGGAGCCTTTATGTATCCTCATGTCTGGAGCCTTTATGTATCCTCATGTCTGGAGCCTTTATGTATCCTCATGTCTGGAGCCTTCATCTATCCTCACGTCTGGAGCCTTTATGTATCCTCATGTCTGAAGTCTTTATGTATCCTCATGTTTGGAGCCTTCATCTATCCACATGTCTGGAGCCTTTATCTCTCCTCATGTCTGGAGCCTTTATCTCTCCTCATGTCTGGAGCCTTTATCTCTCCTCATGTCTGGAGCCTTTATCTCTCCTCATGTCTGGAGCCTTCATCTATCCTCATGTCTTTAGCCTTTATCTCTCCTCATGTCTGAAGCCTTTATCTCTCCTCATGTCTGGAGCCTTCATCTATCCACATGTCTGGAGCCTTTATCTCTCCTCATGTCTGAAGCCTTTATCTCTCCTCATGGCTGGAGCCTTTATCTATCCTCATGTTTGGAGCCTTTATCTCTCCTCATGTCTGGAGCCTTCATCTATCCACATGTCTGGAGCCTTTATCTCTCCTCATGTCTGGAGCTTTTATATATCCTCATGTCTGAAGCCTTTATCTCTCCTCATGGCTGGAGCCTTTATCTATCCTCATGTCTGGAGCCTTTATCTCTCCTCATGTCTGGAGCCTTTATCTCTCCTCATGTCTGAAGTCTTTATGTATCCTCATGTTTGGAGCCTTCATCTATCCTCATGTATGTAGCCTTTATTTCTCCTCATGTCTGAAGCCTTTATCTCTCCTCATATCTGGAGCCTTTATCTCTCCTCATGGCTGGAGCCCCGGACAATACTAATGAGACTGAAACCCTTTTCTATCCAGTTGTGATCCAATATACAGGAGGGAGACCGGAGCCTCTCTCTCTCCATGAGCTTGCGACCCAACATGCAAGGTTGACCACACAACCTCTTCTCAAACCATACCACGGGTGGGGTTCGAACCCGCGGTCAGCATTACCACTGTCACAACTTCTTTTTCCTCTTCTCTTCCTCCCGTCCTTATCCTCGAAACGTCCTCATATCCTTTTCTCTCAGCCTTTATCCATCCCGACATGACGACCCATGTACTCCCACAGTTTGAGGTTGCGGCCCCTTGACCATCCAGGGACCGGGATTATTGAAAGTAAGACCCGCACATTCAATTAAAACCATCCGTTTTCTCCCAGGTGTTCATAATTTGCACCAGCGGGGGGACTTGGTTAAATCAAACTTAATTCGTAAATGTCCTTAACCAATGGCAGCTATTTGTGGTAAGTGGAATGGTGCCATCATTTATGTACACAGGGGAGAGGGGACGATGGAATGGACTTAGGTGCCTCTCTACCTCACCTCCTTTGTCTTTAAGGTAACTCGCTGCACCTGTTCTAGGTGGTGATGGGGCTTTCTACCTGGGGGTCACACTTGCTCTGGCCTCTTGCACCTGCTGTGGTAGGTGATGGTGTCTTGACATGTGTACCAGCTCCTGTTCCGGGTGATGGTGGGGCTTGCACCTGCTGTAGCAACACCTGTCTTAGGTAAGGAGGCCTTATCAGCCAAGTACATCATTATCAACCAAATATCATCAAGAATAATATTTATCAACCAAACATCACCAGGAATAATTCTTTATCAACCAAATATCAAGTATAATACATTAGGAGGAGGAGGAGGTGTTGATTCGCCGGGAATTCTCCCGGCCCGGGTCTTTACCAGATGGTGACCCAGCTCCGGCTCCCTGGCGTAGGAGTATCAAATACCTATGTCTCCCATGGGAGGAGGTACAAGTACCCCCTCATCGGTGGGACCAACTGTCCCCAGGCCTAGCCACATTCCCCATCAGCACGGGGCTGGTAGGGAGAAGCTAGGCCTCTCTGGTCTGCCAGCTTCCCTGACGGGAAGGGCAGGCATGTGAGCCGCAGATGGTAGCAAGCTCCAGCCTTGACACCTACCCTGCCCTAGAAGGGCTGGGCATGGTGATCGACCTATAATACATTATCAACCACTCATCATTAGGTATAATGCCTTGTCAATCATTCCCAAGTATAATGACTGATATATTAATTATATTTTTCTCCCTGGACATCATTCTACCTTTCTACTATTCAGAGAAGCTTATATATTTTTTTTGGCATAATAAACACCAATTCGTACTTTGTGAAATTTAAAAAAATTGATGCTATTCAATATTTTCACCTTTTCAAAAAAAAATTTTTTATCAACTTTTTCGAAAAAAAAATACTGATAAAATTGGGATTTCTTTTAAAAGTCTATAATTTAGACAATATGAACAACGAAATTTATATCTGATTATAATTTTACACTGAGTTTTGCTCGTGGTATTAAAAAAATCATTAACCTCCGTTCATTACGGCTTATTAAGTTCGCCTAATTACGTTCACCACGTTACGTTCACTTTGTTTCCTACGTTCGGTATGACCACCGAAAGGGGTCGAGACGTCGCCCACTAGTCACCACTGTAGCACCACTGCATACAATGGGGCTTTCTGCATTCTATTTAAATATCATTCACCTTTGTACAAACATTGTACCTTATCGAAACAGAGAATCTTGATCTTAATCTTAAATCTATAAGGCTAATAATAAGCACTAGTGCCAGAATCTCTACCCCTCTGCTCACTGTAATGTAGTTAATGTTCTTATGAGAACCAGGAGCTGTATCTTTACCACTGTGCTCGCTATAGTATAGTCACTAGCCTCTTCAGTGCCAGGAGCTGTATTCTGACTACTTCTCTATACACTGTATAGTTAACAGCCTCTTGAAGGCTCAGAGTACAATGCTGCATTTAACAACCCTCTTCAGTGCCAAGAGTACTATGCTGCATTACCAACCCTTTGTGTACCAAGAGTACTATGCTGCATTACCAACCCTTTCTGTACCAAGAGTACTATGCTGCCTTACCAACCCTTTCTGTACCAAGAGTACTATGCTGTATTACCAACTCTTTCTGTACCAAGAGTACTATGCTACATTACCAACCCTTTCTGTACCAAGAGTACTATGCTGCATTTACCATCTTCAGTGCCAGGAACACTTATATTATAGTTACTAGCATCTTTAGTGCCGGGAGCTGGAGTCTAGCCACTCCTCCTCACTGTGTATTACACTTGATAAGCTCTCTTTAAGCATGCTCATAAGGGTAGAGGAGCAGGTCGTTGAGTAATAAAGACGATCACTAAGGTTATTCAAGTGTGGATCTTCACTATGATGCAGCTGGCTCGGCCTGCCATACAGAGTGCTACCATAAACACTAATAATGGCCCACTAAGTTTACCTCAGAACATTATCCGAATGTGCCAAGGATGATATAGGGCCGCTGAAGATGAAACAATTACAGATGACGAGGGAAGGGACAGTCCGCTCTATGCCGGCCGCCGGGAAGGCTCGTTTTGCTAACCCTCCCCTGGCCAAATTATCTTTGTTCTTAAAATTATTGATAACAATTACTGGGAATAGGGATACGTCCATGTTACACGAGGGGAGATAAGCTATGACCAATACTGAAGAAGCTTCATTCATATTTACCTTAAAGAAGGGGACTGCGGAGAAGAAGGAAGTAAAAGCCTGTGAAGAAATGTACAAGGGAGTACATAAGAGTACAAGGGAGTATTATGAGAGTACAGGGAAGTACATGAGGGTACATGGGAGTTCATGCGAGTTTATGGGAGTAGATGAGAGTACAGGGAAGTGCATGAGAGTACAAGGAAGTACATGAGAGCACAGGGGAGTAGATGAGAGTACAATGAAGTACATGAGAGTACATGTGAGTGCATGAGAGTACAAGTGAGCACAGGACTTGAAAATACACTCGTGTCTATCTGCTAAAAAAAAAAAACTATCTACTTCAATCTAGTAGTAAGAACTGTCGTATATTAGTAATAATGGTAGCTTCAACTAATGTGACATTTTTATTGTGACAACGTTTCGCTCTCCTGGAACTTTGTCAAGCCTGGCGGGCGAAACGTTGCCATAATAAAATACCCCATTAGTTGCATCTGTGTTCATTTCCCTGACATTATCGTGTATTATCTAGGCGAATGAGATTAAATAGAGAAAAGCGAAACAAGCTCCTCTTGGGAAAACGTTTCGCTCAATGTAGTCTTATCAGAGCGAAACGTTGACCCAACTGAAGCTTATTTTACAACGTGCGTTTACAACTGTCGAAAGAAGATATAATGGTTAGAGGGGTAAACCAGTGGAAGGCCTCGATCAGATGATCAAAAGCACCATCTCTCTTTTCGGTCCACCGAAACGTCGCCGTAAGCTCCTTTTTTATAATGTGCGGGTTATTTATGTATTGTTCCAATCAGGTATTGTGCCTTTTAGTTCTTTCTAAACTAATCAAACTGTCGAAAGTGAGGGCCATTTGAATTACAAGCAGCTCCTCTCTAGTTCTTTCTCTGCGGTTACAGGGCCGTGACATGCGTCTTTCTCTGCTGTAATTCCAAACTCTGGCTGCATCTCACTGCATTAACTGGAATGTGTAATTCATATTGTGAATTAAATCAACAGGGAGGAATTGAAATTCTGCAGCATATCTGTTGTGGGGGGTGTTGAGTCCAGCGCCTGGATCGTGGCTGTCTGCAACGCCAGCAGTTGCAAGCGGGTGTTGAGTCAGGCTGCTGGAACGCCAGAAGCTGGGGACAGGTGTTGGATGTAGCCGCTGGAACACCAGAAGCTGGGGACAGGTGTTGGATGTAGCCGCTGGAACACCAGAAGCTGGGGACAGGTGTTGGATGTAGCCGCTGGAACACCAGAAGCTGGGGACAGGTGTTGGATGTAGCCGTTGGAACACCAGAAGCTGGGGACAGGTGTTGGATCCAGCTCCTGGAACGCCAGAATTTGGGAACAGGTGTTGGATACAGCTACATGAACGCCAAAAGCTGGGAACAGGTGTTGGATCTAGCTCCTGGAACACCAGAAGCTGGGAACAGGTGTTGGATCTAGCTCCTGGAACACCAGAAGCTGGGAACAGGTGATGGATCTAGCTCCTGGAACACCAGAAGCTGGGAACAAGTGCTGGGTACACCTGCTAGAACACTAGAAGCTTAAAGCTTCAAGACTACGGGACTGATTACCTAATCTTCTACCGGTGATTTTTTTTATAACTGGTATATAATAGCAATAAAGATATGCAAAATCTGCGTATCTCTGTTAGGAAGACGTTTCGCCCTCCGGATGTAGGGGAAAATGAGGGACTGATTACCTCACCTTCCACTGTCTCCCGTTCCTAATTTCTGGATAGTAATAAGCCACTGCATGCCAAAACGTCTTGAGGATAAAGATACCCAGATGTTGCACATGTTTTATTTACCCAAGGATATACTTGATGAGTTGTACACGTATTGAGGACTGACGACAAGAGGAAAGTCCTACGGTCTTCAGGACTGACGACAAGAGGAAAGTCCTACGGTCTTCAGGACTGACGACAAGAGGATAGTCCTACGGGTCTTCAGGACTGACGACAAGAGGATAGTCCTACGGGTCTTCAGGACTGACGACAAGAGGAAAGTCCTACAGGTCTTGAGGACTGACGACAAGAGGAAAGTCCTACGGGTCTTGAGGACTGACGACAAGAGGAAAGTCCTACGGTTCTTCAGGACTGACGACAAGAGGAAAGTCCTACGGTTCTTCAGGACTGACGACAAGAGGAAAGTCCTACTGGTCTTGAGAATAGCACTAAGACAGTGGTGTCCCTCGCTGCAGTCTGGCAGCCAATTTGAGTGGTTCCAGTGCCAGTATGAGTGCGGTCGTAACTACCTGCCTTCAGCAGTTTCACTCAACAACCTGCACATAAAACCCTGTGGCGAGTGTGGCGTGAGCTATGGCACTGGTGGCACCTTCCATTCACCCCTGGCACTTACGAGGCCGTGGGCTCGTCCACCGGGTTTATGTCTGGTCAGCCAAGCTCTCTCTCTCCTCTGTCCTCGCCTCAGAAATAAACCTTTACTGCACGGTTTTAAACCTCAGTGTTGTTGTTTTTCCTTCTCTCTGTGTTAGTTATATAGTCTGGGAATTTCTGCTCTGGATTTTTGTGTTGTTGAAACGAAATCTAGTGAGGTGAACCATGACTCTAAGAAGTAAACTTACGTTTATGTTTATCATTCAACTCCACACGGGGAGTTGAATGATAGTTTTAGGCCTTTCGTGTTGCAATTAACGCATCATCAAGAGCTTGCAATGTTGCAAGAATGAGTAGGAGGTCCCAGCAGATTCGTTCGGAGGAACGTTCTGAGGAACGAATCTGCTGGGACCTCCTACTCTTTTCTGCAACATTGCAAGCTGCTGATGATGTGTTGATTGCAGTACAAAAGACCTAGAGCTATCACTCAACTCCCCTGTGGTTGTTTTTCATATTATATATATATATATATATATATATATATATATATATATATATATATATATATATATAAGGAAGTTCTGAAGGTTTTTTAATAATACAGTAAGGTATAAATTCTATAGCCTTATTTAGTGTTTAATTTCTAGGCAGAAGTTATTGAACGTCCCAAATTTCACAGATATATGTAAGTGGTCGTTAAAATATTATTAAAAACTCTATCAAAATTAACCTTGCAGAATAGACTCTAATATTACTGAGACATAACGTAGGCCAGGCACAAGTTTTAAATAATGGAGATGTTGCAGAGGCCTGAGAGGGGGAAATGTTGCAGAAGCCTGAGGAGGGGAAATGTTGCAGAAGCCTGAGGGAGGGATGTTGCAGAGGCCTCAAGGGCGAAATGTTGCAGCATTTTGGTTGAATTAAGATTCTGAGGTCTTGTTACTTGCTTGTAACACTAACTTACTTGTAAAACACACACACACACACACACACACACACACACCGTCTCCATAAACTCCTTTCTCAATTTTGAACCTTTGTTACGGGAATGTAACGAGAGACATGAAAATTCAAGCCATAGCTTAGTTACGGTAACGTGTAGTGGCCTGGTTGATGGAGTGAGGGTAACACCCTTGTCGAATGACATCACTCCTCTCTACCATGACATCACTCCTCTCTACCCTGACATCACTCCTCTCTACCATGACATCACTCCTCTCTACCCTGACATCACTCCTCTCTACCCTGACATCACTCCTCTCTACCATAACATCACTCCTCTCTACCATGACATCACTCCTCTCTACCCTGACATCACTCCTCTCTACCATGACATCACTCCTCTCTACCATGACATCACTCCTCTCTACCATGACATCACTCCTCTCTACCCTGACATCACTCCTCTCTACCATGACATCACTCCTCTCTACCATGACATCACTCCTCTCTACCCTGACATCACTCCTCTCTACCATGACATCACTCCTCTCTACCCTGACATCACCCATTTAGACTTCTTATTGCGTTACCTGTTAAAGATTCGCTTTTCTGCATCAACATATACCGTATTTTCCGGCATATAAGGCGCACCTTTTTTCCCCACACATAATCAGCCTGCGCCTTATATGCTCTAGGTCAGGGTCATGGATAGGCTTTGGGTTACGACGATAATTAACCTTTGAGTATGATTATGATACTTCTGTCGTGCGCCTTATATGGCGGAAAATACGGTACATGTTTACATAGAGATTAGATGTGGTGTTGGGAAGATAGTTCATGTGTCCGGTGTATCGAGTATGTATTACTTCCTGGACTTAATGAAGCTGTGTCTCCACTAAGCTGGTGTGTCGCACAAGTTAGTGAGAAACTAACATGTAGACCACTGGAGGATGTACACTGGAGGATGTACACTGGAGGATGTAAGCTGGAGGATGTATACTGGAGGCTGCACACTGGAGGCTGCACACTGGAGGCTGCACACTGGAGGCTGCACACTGGAGACTGCACACTGGAGGCTGCTCACTGGAGGCTGCTCACTGGAGGCTGCACACTGGAGGCTGCACACTGGAGGCTGCACACTGGAGGCTGCACACTGGAGGTTGTACATTGGAGGCTGCACACTGGAGGCTGCACACTGGAGGCTGTACACTGGAGGCTGCACACTGGAGGCTGCACACTGGAGGCTGTACACTGGAGGCTGCACACTGGAGGCTGCACACTGGAGGTTGTACATTGGAGGCTGCACACTGGAGGCTGCACACTGGAGGCTGCACACTGGAGGCTGCACACTGGAGGCTGCACACTGGAGGCTGTACACTGGAGGCTGCACACTGGAGGCTGTACACTGGAGGCTGCACACTGGAGGCTGCACACTGGAGGCTGCACACTGGAGGCTGTACACTGGAGGCTGCACACTGGAGGCTGTACACTGGAGGCTGTACACTGGAGGCTGCACACTGGAGGCTGCACACTGGAGGCTGTACACTGGAGGCTGCACACTGGAGGCTGCACACTGGAGGCTGCACACTGGAGGCTGTACACTGGAGGCTGCACACTGGAGGCTGTACACTGGAGGCTGTACACTGGAGGCTGCACACTAGGACACAGGATCCTGCAGCAACTCTAGTACGAGGCGACACATACATAACACTCCTTTAGCACCTAGAAGCACCTATTTACTTCTGACCTGGCAGTGAACAGGCACCTAGGTGTGCGTACACTGCGTAGGTCGTATCATGGAGTCAACCTGAAGCGTAAACAACGGTAATGAAGAAATACCACTCACACACACTAGGGGGGTTACAGCAGTGTGGTAGCAGCCTAGGGCTCCGGAATAATACAGAACTACCACTACATGTATACCGTTGTAAAGCCAACGTACGATTGTGGCACCATAACCTCTTTAAATCGAGCAACGATAGTTCGTGTGCCGGTGTAATTGGATCTTCCCCTCGACATATATAACAGTAATAGCTAGCATCGTTACACACTGCTACATCCTCCTCTACATCACAAGGTTCATATTCCCATCTGTAGATGTAGGGTTCCCGGCCTACAGGGACAGGTGGCTGTTGTTTCGTTTTGCCCCCCGACGTTTCATTCGTGATGCATATTTTAAAATTTAGTTATGATTTTTTTTTTCATCCATCCTTTGCTGGAGATAGTAATTAACGGAGCGTTTTTTCTTACAGGAGCGAGAACATTGGTGTGTGTGTGCTCACCTAGTTGTGGTTGCAGGGGTCGTGTCACAGCTCCTGGCCCCGCCTCTTCACTGACCGCTACTAAGTCACTCTTCCTGCTCCATGAGCTTTATCATTCCTCTTCTTAAAGCTATGTGTGTGTGTGTGAGTGTTTCTTCTTTCTCGTGTCAACCTGCTTCGGCCTGTGTTATAATAATATATATATATATATATATATATATATATATATATATATATATATATATATATATATATATATATATATATATATATATATATATAAAATAGTTTTTAGAGTTTGTGTTTGTATTTGTTATTGTCTTTGTATTTTGTATTATGGATGAAGACAAAATCTACGATTTGTCGAAGGATATTGATCTATACTGAAGAGTATTTAGGTTCGGTATCGTATGGTATTTAATACCGACAAGGGGATGACCAAAACACATATGCACACCATAGATATATTTATTGACGAAACGTTTCTCCTGCATGAATCACAATACTGGAGGAATCACAATACTGGATGAATCACAATACTGGAGGAATCACAATACTGGAGGAATCACAATACTGGAGGAATCACAATACTGGAGGAATCACAATACTGGAGGAATCACAATACTGGAGGAATCACAATACTGGAGGAATCACAATACAGGACGAATCACAATACTGGAGGAATCACAATACTGGAGGCAGTTGATGAAGTAGAGAGGTAGTATGGGGGTGTGTGTATAGTAAGGGGGTAATCAGTCCCTCTGCCTTGTTGGAAGACACTCTCGTAGTCTCCTATAACGAAATTAACACAAACAGGAGGTTTACGTCTGGAAGAGCAGGATGTGCCGTCGTTCCAGAGATCGCTGGTATCCCCCCCCCTCCCGCTCATTGTTCCAGTCTGTGGACGACCCGAAACCTGACACTGTAATTGCTACCGTAATGAAATAACTCAAAAGAACACCCGTGATAAATAAGTTACGATGCTGGTGCAATGACTACTGAGATTCTAATTAAAGATACATAGAAGGAATGGAGAAGCATAAATGTGCTCTGTACTCTTGTGTTTACTTACTGTGGGGGGCACACTCCTAACAACTTCATTGTTCCTCCAGTAAGACTGGTTTCCGAGATTGTCCGCAACGTTATTGCGAAAACTGAGACCTTACGTAGCCAGCATGCGTTCCAAAAACCATTTAAGAGCTTATTAACGAAAGGGAACACACAGCGCAATGAATCTATGCACCGCCTCGTCTTATCATCCTCGTTCTTAATCTAGAAAGTAGTTTACAGTTCTCCTTAGTAGATAGCCTCATGTAGACTTCCAAGTCCTTTTTTCTAACCTTGACCCACATACCTAGATAATATATCCCCTGTCAAGTGCATGCGATCTTGCGTATATTCATTCTAGTGTGCGTATACGAGACTGCGCGTGCGCGTGCTTGTACGTGGGAGTGTGCGTGCGAGTATAAATTCCCAGGTATTTTCCCAACAACAGATCTAGTTCACCCAATACTCCAACAAGAGCGAACGTTCAGAAACAGAATAAAATAACCCTTAGTTCACTCTGTGTTTATTTTTTCCAGGGGTGACGCAGTGCACGCTCCATTCTCACACCCAAAAGCCTGTTCCAACCCTGTCCCACTTGCAAAGGCACGACATGATATGGTTTTATTTGTTTTCTTGCAAAGACACGACCTCATCCAGTTTTAGCTGTTCACTTCCAAAGGCACGGTATAATATTGATTTTCGTCTCCACTTCCAAAGGCACAGTAGGTTACGCTTTAATTACACAGGTATCTCATTTTGTACCGAAGTAAATATATACGAAAAAAAGTCACAACACTTAAGTGTTACACAGGTATCTTACTGATCAACTTAGCAGCACTGTACGAAATTATTAACGATGCAAGTTCACATGTATTGTCTTCCCTCCTGAAGGGAATTCTTACATGATATTTATCTCCTTCAAGAATTTAAGGATCATGACCTTCTGGATTCCTAATTTCCTCCAAGAATTTAAGGATCATGATCTTCTGGATTCCTAATTTCCTCCAAGAATTTAAGGATCATGATCTTCTGGATTCCTAATTTCCTCCAAGAATTTAAGGATCATGATCTTCTGGATTCCTAATTTTCCCCAAGAATTTAAGGATCATGACCTGGATTCCTAATTTCCTCCAAGAATTTAAGGATCATGACGTGGATTCCTAATTTCTTCCAAGAATTTAAGAATCATGATCTTCTGGATTCCTAATTTCCTCCAAGAATTTAAAGATCACGACCTTCTGGATTCCAGGCAATGAACAACCAGCATGCAAGGCGTAAACACCTAGGATGCAAATAGAGAACGACCAGCATGCAGGCAGTGAACGACCAGCATGCAGGCAGTGAACGACCAGCATGCAGGCAGTGAACGACCAGCATCCAGGCAGTGAACGACCAACGAGCACTGAGTGAACCACCACACAACACTAATCAGTAAGGAAGATGGCATTTAACGCATCATCGCCGGGGTCTGCCCACGTCATAGTTCAAGCACAGTGGGATCGCATTTGCCTATTCTCTATTCAACACCAATTCCTGACGGTGTATCCCGGTCATTCTGCAGTGGTAGAGATTTGCATCACACTCAGCATTCATTCGATGCAAACCCATTAATAAGTCCACGTATGTGAGGATCTCGAAAGGGCTGAGATGCTTGAGTGAGTGTGAGTGTGAGTGTGAGTGTGAGTGTGAGTGTGAGTGTGACCCACGTCTGACGAAGCTCCTCACACTCCACACACGTCTTACCTCGTCACCCAGGACTCCCGAGTTTACACTCCCCCTGTAGAGCTCTTCAACCAAGAAACTAGAGCTATCCTCCTTTCTCGGATCAACTGAGACTCTGTATGGCCCTTTATGGGAGTAATGCTTCTCCGAGAGAATAATGTTGATGATGATAATAAAAAATAATAACTATAATAATAGAAGAAGAAGAAGACGAATAATAATAATAATATAAATAATAATAATAATAATGACCCAGGGATAAAATCCCCAGGACGCAAGTGATAGTGTAAGGGGTAACAGTTTAGAACCAGAAACAAAGGTACGTCAAAACAGAGGTAAGGATTGCATGTAGACTCTACAGACCCTACAGTGAGGAACTGTAGGGTCAGTCAAGCTTAGTATGGGAGGAAGAGGCTGAAAGATCGAGGTAAGAGACTAAGGTAAGGTAGGAGGAGCAAGGTAAGAGGCTGAGGTAAGAGAGTGGAGTGTCTGAAGGTATAAAAACGATAATATATCAAAGAGCCGTCTGCGTAGAGATGAGTTTTGTAAGGGCTGGGAGAGTGTGTCCTGTAAATTAACACTACCTACTAATTACCGTCCGTTTCTAAGTCTGGCCCATGACGGGTGCTGGGGGAGGGGGCGATAACTCAGGGGAAGGGGGGTGGAGGAGGGCAAGAAAGAAGAGAGAGAGAGAGAGAGGGGGAGAAGAGAAAAGCAGCTGATGATTAGGGATAAGAAGCATAGAAAAGAGGGAAAAACGGGAATGGAGGGATATAAAGAAGGAGGAGGTGAGAAGAAGTCACTGTTGGAGTGGTGGAAAGTGGTAGGGAGGGTAGAAGAGAGGGAAAATACCAGCAAGGGAAGAAGAGTGAGGTATATAAGGTAAAAAAAAATACTCCCCTTTATTCTTTACTGTTCTCCTACACAACATAATATAAATTATTTTATTAATATGGTATCGTAGCTAAAATTCCACGTCAGAAAACGGACCTCAAACCACCCGAAATATACGTTAAGAAAAAAATCCTGGAAAAGGAGAGAGAGGGCGAAGGTAGAAGGAAGGGAAGGAGACGAAGACTAGAAGGCAGAGTAGCAGGAAAGGAAGTACTGAGAGACGAAGAGGAGCAGAAAGAGGAATGAAAATATATTAGAGAAAGAGAGGCAGAGAGAGAGAAGAGAGAGAGAGAGAGAGAGAGAGAGAGAGAGAGAGAGAGAGAGAGAGAGAGAGATGATAATGATGGTGACTAGTAATAATATGAATTAATAAGACACACAGCACATGCACATGTGACTTATTCATCATGTGTCTCATTCATCATGTGTCCTATTCATCATGTGTCTCATTCATCATGTGTCCCATTCATCATGTGTCTCATTCATCATGTGTCTCATTCATCATGTGTCTCATTCATCATATGTCCCATTCATCATGTGTCTCATTCATCATGTGTCTCATTCACCATGTGTCTCATTCATCATGTGTGTCTCATTCACCATGTGTCTCATTCATCATGTGTCTCATTCATCATGTGTCTCGTTCATCATGTGTCTCATTAATCATGTGTCTCATTCATCGTGTGTCTCATTCATCATGTGTCTCATTCATCATGTGTTTCATTCATCATGTGTTTCGTTCATCATGTGTTTCGTTCATCATGTGTTTCGTTCATCATGTGTTTCGTTCATCATGTGTCTCATTCATCATGTGTCTCATTCATCATGTGTCTCGTTCATCATGTGTTTCGTTCATCATGTGTCTCATTCATCATGTGTCTCATTCATCATGTGTCTCATTCATCATGTGTCTCATTAATCATGTGTCTCATTCATCATGTGTCTCATTCATCATGTGTCTCGTTCATCATGTGTCTCGTTCATCATGTGTCTCATTCATCATGTGTCTCATTCATCATGTGTCTCATTCATCATGTGTCTCGTTCATCATGTGTCTCGTTCATCATGTGTCTCATTCATCATGTGTCTCATTCATCATGTGTCTCATTCATCATGTGTCTCGTTCATCACGTGTCTCGTTCATCACGTGTTTCGTTCATCATGTGTCTCATTCTTCATGTGTCTCATTCTTCATGTGTCTCATTCTTCATGTGTCTCATTCTTCATGTGTCTCATTCATCATGTGTCTCATTTTTTAATATAAGTATTATATACATATTCATAGGTCTCTCGATGGCTCTATAGATAAATATTTGCCTTTTATGCAATGTATACATGTATACAGTGTATAGCTCTCAATGGAACATCATTATCTATAATGTAACTTAACTGTATTCAATGGTAATTCATTGTATTTAAAGGAACTTCAGTGTTGGTGGTAATCTTTGAGGGAGGAGTTAGTGAAGGTAGTGTAGTTAGTGTATGTAGTGTAGTTAGCGTAGGTAGCGTAGTTAGCGTAGGTGGGGAAGGTTCGATTCCGTCGACCGCTAATGATTCTGAGAATCGTCAGAGAGAAGACAGACATTCCTCCTCTGGTGTTGTCAGAACTGGAGGACCAAGACTCCTCCCTCCCCGCCCTAGTCTACAACTCTAATCTACAACTCTAATCTACAACTCTAATCTACAACTCTAATCTGAAACTCTAATCTGGAACTCTAATCTACAACTCTAATCTGAAACTCTAATCTGGAACTCTAATCTACAACTCTAATCTACAACTCTAATCTACAACTCTAATCTACGACTCTAATCTACAACTCTAATCTGAAACTCTAATCTGGAACTCTAATCTACAACTCTAGTGCTAAATCATGTTTACCTATAGCTTTTCTAAATTAAAATTTATCCAACATGAACCTTTATTTTAAGTTCTTTCTTTATTACAATATCCTCAGTTCCCTCTTTATATATTATTCACTTTGTCTGTCTTCCACTTATGCACTTTTATCATATCTTCTTATTCTACGTCTTTGTAAACAACGTACGATAAAGAATTAGACACATCTGCAACATCTGGGTGTCTCTATTTGTAGACGTTTCGCCCACCAGTGGCTTCATCAGTACAGTACAAAGACATAATATGAAGAATGTAGAATTATTACAAAAGATGAGGTAATCAGTCCTTTAGAGAGGGAGAGAAGGATGGAGGAGGAGGAGATGGATAGTGAAGTGGAAGGGGTAGGGAAGGGGTAAGGTGAGAGTGAAGGGGAGGGAGAAGGGTGAGAGTGATGGGGAGTGGGGAGGGTGAGGGTGAAGAGATGGGGGGAGAATAATGATGGAGATGGAGAGGGTGTTTTGCTGGAGACAGGCGAGAAATGCAGTCCCGGATACAGTGAAGGTGATGGAGAATGAATGTGATGGAATATGAAGGTGATGGAGAGTGAAGGTGAGGGAATATGAAGGTGATGGAGAGTGAAGGTGAGGGAATATGAAGGTGATGGAGAATGAAGGTGATGGAATATGAAGGTGATGGAATATATATATATATATATATATATATATATATATATATATATATATATATATATATATATATGCCATTGAAGGACTTCCGAACGCTGAATTAGCCAAAATTAAACCGAACATTACGCAACACACAGAGGCAGGTAGAGAAAAAGCTTAATTCCAGGTACATTACTCTTCATATATACCATAATAACTTTGTATATACCATAATAACCTCGTATATACCATAATAACCTTGTATATACCATAATAACCTCGTATATACCATAATAACCTTGTATATACCATAATAACCTCGTATATACCGTTCTAATTAAATACTCAGAGCCGTGAAAACTTCCCGGGAAGAGGCCACTACCCGTGAGGCATAAGAGGAGAGCTGTCAACATTTTCTTGAACTGATGGATTAGCAATAGAGTTTGTAAGGTTATGAGGGTATGAGGTTATGAGTTTATTAGGTTGTGAGTTAATGAGGTTATGAGTTGATAGGTTGAAGTGGCATGCAAAGAGTGTGTTACAATTTATTCGGCGTATGTCACGCTCCCATATAGGCTGCCTCCCAACCAGCAAACCGGGTGCTAAGGGTTTAACGATCAAAAGGGTACCCGTCGTTAAATCAGTACCTTGGTTCATTAACCAATCACAGGCAAGGCCTCTAAAGCTGAGGCGATGTGGTTCACTTTCTGTCAGCATTTGGCAGACTTGCCAGACCTGCTGGTTGATTACGCTGCTCTCTCTCTGGCTTCTGTTTTTAGCCATCTGTCACCGTGGTGTACACTTATTATTCCATCTGTACCTAGTGTACATATTTGTATATAGTGGGTGAAGCTAAAATGTACATTATAGTCTATCTGTTGAGTTTGTTTGGCTCCAAACCCCTCCAAATCAGTTAGTTTATTTTTGCGCTCCCACTTCCATAGGCCTACAATAGGCCAGCGAAATAAATTGAAAATTAAAGGTTAAAAATAATAAACTTTTTTTTTTGTATTTACACCCCTCAAGGAAGGTTCCTTGACGCTGGTGAGGGGCTCTTGATCTAGGGAATTGGATCAGTGCTCCAGTTCCTTGAATTAAGCTTGAATACCTTCCATCAACCCCCCCCCACAGCCGCTGTATAATCCTACGGATTTAGCGCTTACCCTTGATTATAATAATTATAATTTGCATTTACAACTTTTTTTATTTAGTATACAAATTTATTTTATCTGTTACGAAGAAAGTTGAGTTAATTTCTCAGAATTTCTTGTAAATTTTTGGAATCTGATTTTGGTTCATGATATTGACCATAAGGCTGACCACATACTTTGTATTTAATTTGATCATCATCTGTGTGTCTGTCAGACTGTCAGAAGTACTTGTAACCAAGAGTAAGTCTGGCCACTAACATCAGTCAGTCTGTGTGACTGTCAGACTGTCAGAAGTACTTGTAACCAAGACTAAGTCTGGCCACTAACATCAGTCAGTCTGTGTGTCTGTCAGACTGTCAGAAGTACTTGTAACCAAGACTAAGTCTGGCCACTAACATCAGTCAGTCTGTGTGTCTGTCAGACTGTCAGAAGTACTTGTAACCAAGAGTAAGTCTGGCCACTACAACATCAGTCAGTCTGTTTACAAGTCGCTCCGTCAATGTTGTTTCTACGGTCATGTTATCAAAGTGGGTTACGGATCTATAGTACAAAAACTTCTCATTACATTCATGAAACACTCCAGTTCATTGTTTTATCAGGACCTTAGTAATATTTTTAATGAGTGAAGAAAAAAAATCAGTGTTACATTCTATTTTATTCTCTTTGGCTAAGCTTTCAGTCTCACATTAAATTTATGTGTGAAAGAATACACAAACATTTTGCATTATTTTATATATATATATATATATATATATATATATATATATATATATATATATAAAGTTGTTTTTTCCACAGACATTTATTCGAGTCCTTTAGATTATATTTCTTCAGGTTCAACCAGTTTTTCATTTGTGATTTATAGTTGGACGAGAGATTTTTGAATAGTCTTAGAGATTAATATAAGCAAGAGAATACTTATAGAGTACAGATGGAATACTGAAGGAATACTGATGGAATACTGATAGAATACTCCTTGAAGGATACTTTTAAGCATAACGTTTAATGAACAGAAGAACAGAAGCCACAATACCGTGGCTGGAACAATTCACAGAATTGTGGTAAGAGAATTGTGGTAAGAGAATTGTGGGAAGAGAATTGTGGTAAGAGAATTGTGGTAAGAGAATTGTGGTAAGAGAATTGTTGTAAGAGAATTGTGGTAAGAGAATTGTGGTAAGAGAATTGTGGTAAGAGAATTGTGGTAAGAGAATTGTGGTAAGAGAATTGTGGTAAGAGAATTGTGGGAAGAGAATGGTGGTAAGAGAATTGTGGTAAGATAATTGTGGGAAGAGAATTGTGGTAAGAGAATTGTGGGAAGAGAATGGTGGTAAGAGAATTGTGGTAAGAGAATTGTGGGAAGAGAATTGTGGTAAGAGAATTGTGGTAAGAGAATTGTGGTAAGAAAATTGTGGTAAGAGAATTGTGGTAAGAGGATTGTGGTAAGAGAATTGTTGTAAGAGAATTGTGGTAAGAGAATTGTGGTAAGAGAATTGTGGTAAGAGAATTGTGGTAAGAGAATTGTGGTAAGAGAATTGTGGGAAGAGAATTGTGGTAAGAGAATTGTGGGAAGAGAATGGTGGTAAGAGAATTGTGGTAAGAGAATTGTGGGAAGAGAATTGTGGTAAGAGAATTGTGGTAAGAGAATTGTGGTAAGAGAATTGTGGTAAAAGAATTGTGGTAAAAGAATTAGACTGTACCGAAGGGAAAGCGCTAAACCTTTAGTGCTGAGGAATAGGAAGTCATCTAGCTTCTTGGATCAAGAGCCCTTCGCCGACATCAAGGGCGAATGAGTAAGCAGAGGAGAAATCAGGGAGACTTAGGGGAGAAGGGAGATAAAGAGAAGGAGGCAAGAAGGAGGATAGGAGGCAAGAAGGAGGAGAGAAGGAGGCAAGAAGAAGGAGAGGAGGCAAGAAGGAGGAGAGAAGGAGGCAAGAAGGAGGAGAGGAGAAGGGAAGAAAAGACGATAAGATGAACAGAATATAGATGGAGTAGTAAACTCTTACTTCTCCCTCTATATAATGTGGAGGATAGTGTGTTTGGAGAGATGGAATAATAAACTCTCACCTCTCCTTCTATATAGTGTGAGGGATACAGTGTGTTTGGAGAGATGGAATAATAAACTCTCACCTCTCCTTCTATATAGTGTGATGGAAAAAGTGTGTTTAGGGAGATGGAGTAATGAACTCTCACCTCTCCTATGTAGTGTGAATGAAGGAGTTTTTTGTATGGGGGAAGATGGAGTAATGAACTAGGATGGTGAGTTGGTGACTGGAGTGGTGGGTTAATGAACTCATTTGTCCTTCTATATAACGTGATGGATTAGGTATCAGAGTTTTGAGAGAGATGGAGTAACGAACTCTCAGCTCTCTCTTTCAATAGAGAGAAGGAGAGGTTTACTGTTTAGAGAGAAGGCTCAATAAGCTCACCTCTCCTTCTAGGTAGTGTGATGGATTGGGGTATTAGCAGTAAAAGGAGATGGAGTGAAAAGATGGTTCACTAGTGGTTGAAACTGACGGTGTTACTACCAGGCAGAACTGGAACATTTGGGTTCACAAGGTCCGTTTCAGAGGGTTCACTAGTGACTGGAACTTTCAAGGGGTTCACTAGTGACTGGAACAGGACAGAGTTACTTCCATTACATAACTGGAACATTAGGGTTCACAATATCCAGTTCACTAATATGTGTGTATGTGTGTGTGTGTGTGTGTGTGTGTGTGTGTGTGTGTGTGTGTGTGTGTGTGTGTGTGTGTGTGTGTGTGTGTGTGTGTGTGTGTGTGTGTGTGTGTGGTTCTAAGCACAGTACCCTGGATAGGGCCATTATAGCGTTGTTAGGGCCATGGTGCCATGGTTAGGCTCATGGTGCCGTGGTAAGGACCACAGTGACATTGCTTGAGTTCTTCTGTGGTCATGCCTGGTGATTAAGCTGCAGTACTGGCCTCTCGTATGGGAAGTCTTAAAGGAATCTTGATGGGGTCTTCAAGGACTCTTGAAGGGGTCTTGATGGAGTCTTGAAGTGGTCTTGAAGGATGGTTGACTTCAGTTGGAATATTTTTACACTCCCTGAGTGGCTGGAGTGTTGAAGCTGGTTCTCCAGAGCAAAAAATAACGAAGAAATGTGAAAAGGCTTCCATAATCTGATCAGATGGCGTTCCCAAGCTGACTTCAGTGCTCTCAAACTTACCGTCCTCAATTATATGTTGATTGGAAGATCCTCCATCTTCAAGAACTCCTGATGACTCACAGCTGACAAAGAAAGCAATACATTATTAATATATATATATATATATATATATATATATATATATATATATATATATATATATATATATATATATATATATAAATGTATATATGTCGTGCCGATTAGGTAAAACTGGTCAATTAGCAAGAACTCATTTAAAATTAAGTCCTTTCTAAAAATTTCTCTTATACGTTTAAAGATATATTTTTTCATTTATGTTAATGTAAAAATTTATAATTTTGAACCAAGAGAAACTTTGAAAACCTACCTAACCTTATTACAACAAGCGCAATTTAATTTAGCCTAACCCAACTAAATATATTTTAGATACGTTAACAATAATTTAATAATAAACAAACACAATGAAATATATTTTTTTCGTTAGGTTCAGAATGATTTTGGCGAAATTATTGCATACACAAATTTTCGCTTGTCTTATATGGAAAGGTGAGCGTTGCTATTTAAGCCAAAATCGCAAGTTTTACCTAATCGGCACGACATATATATATACATTTATATATATATATATATATATATATATATATATATATATATATATATATATATATATATATATATATATATATGTATATGTGTGTGTGTGTCCCCTCCCTAACCTAGAAGTCTCCCTTCACTTTTTCCCCTTCTTTCTCCCCAGGTATCCTTTTTCTCCTCCCCTCCCCGAGGGATTTTCACCCCTCTCCTTCCGCCCAAGTATCCTCCCCTCTTCCCTCAGCCCATTACGTCTTAACGACCCTCATTATCACAGCTATGTCAAACCACTCTTTATAAACTAGATCTGGTGCACTATACACCGCCTAGTTGGTAGGGAGATGTTGGCAGGGGAGAATGAGAGCGTGGCAGGGAACTCAAGTGGTAGGGGAGGGGAAAAGCAGACAAGGTTAAGTAAGGAGGAGGAGGAGCAGGGAAAGAATGAGAGCTTGGCAGGGAATTAGGGAAAAAGAGGTAATTTGAAGAATTGGTAGGGAGAGGAAGAGTGTGAGAAAGATGGGAGAAGAGAGAGAGAGAGAAATGAAGAAGAGGAGGAAAAGAAAAAGAAGAAGAAGAGGAGGAAGCGAGGAATGAAGCCACAAATAAGAGTGGATACATTTATATTCAGACGTCACAACACTACATCAACACTGACACAACAGACATCGCAACACTGACATCGCAACACTGACATCACAACACTGACATCACAACACCAGAAACCTTTTAATAACGAAGCTAAAACAGTGCAAAAAAAAAAAAAATTCCTTGCACAGGGAAAAACTAAGAAAAATTGTCCACACAAGTATGAAAGTAAGGAGGGAAGATTCTTGGAAAAAATATATCTCTCCTGTGGGTTGAAACGTGCCGCTCCGTTTCTCCTACGGAGAAACGGAGAAGGGAAGGGGAGGAGGGGAGAGGGGAGAGGGAAATAACGACCTAATTAGCTATAAACGACCATGATGTACGCAGGAGACGTGAAAATGCAAATATGAGATATGAAAATGAAGATGGGTGTCGTAAAGAAGATAGATGGTTTCTCCAGGGCTATTCCCTTAAGCCGGCGGCCCACTCGTCATCTCTACTACCATCCGTCCATCAACTCCGCCTCCGCTGCCACCACCAGCAGCACCTCCAGCAGGAGAAGAGAAAAAGAGGAAGAGCAGGAGAATAAGCACAGGAGGGTAAGCGGCGCATGCCTTAGAAGAGAACGGGAAGACACCCAAATAAGAGGAACGCAAAGGATAGTCTTAGAGGTGAGATGCGTGGGCAAGAGTCTCCGGTGTGGTAAAAACAATGGTAATTGATACAGATATATTGGCTTAAAAAGAGGTGAGCAAACGTTTCGATCCTGGGACCTTGAGCACTGATCATATGTCCTAGTACTGTCCTAGTACTGATCATATGTCCTAGTGATCATATGTCCCACTACTGATCATACGTCCTAGTGTTTACCTAGAAGTAAACAAATGCCGATACGTTGATAAATAAGGAACATGTGCAACACATGTGCAGTCAAAATACCCAGGTGTTGCACATGTGAAAGGTTCGCCAGGACAGCGTGGTAAGAAGGCCAGGGAAGTAAGTGTTGTGGGTGACATTCTGGAGGCCGGGAGACGTGTGGACACACAAGAGTGTATCTTAGATACCGTTGAGTTTTGCAGTAACCTCTGGTAGGACAACAGCTCTCTGGCCTGTAAATGAGCTGAGGTAAGATAACAGCTCCTGGCCTGTAAATGAGCTGAGGTAGGATAACAGCTCTTGGCCTGTAAATGAGCTGAGGTAGGATAACAGCTCTTGGCTTGTAAATGAGCTGAGGTAAGATAACAGCTCCTGGCCTGTAAATGAGCTGAGGTAAGATAACAGCTCCTGGCCTGTAAATGAGCTGAGGTAGGACAACAGCTCCTGGCCTGTAAATGAGCTGAGGTAGGATAACAGCTCTTAGCCTGTAAATGAGCTGAGGTAGGATACCAGCTCCTGGCCTGTAAATGAGATGAGGTAAAATAACAGCTCCTGGCCTGTAAATGAACTGAGGTAAGATAACAGCTCAAACTCTGTAAATTAGAGAATGTAAAAAAAAATCTGGAGGCATCACCGAGAACCGCAGACTCGATCCTACGTCTACTGAACTCCGAATATAGGAACAAAAAGTAAGGGCGAGTTTCTTCACATACTACTCACATATTGACCCTTATGTTGTGCTTTTCAGATAGGGGAAAAGTAGAAAAGAGAGGAGGAAGAGAAGGAGGAGGCAATGAAAATATACCAATATAAACAGAGGTAAGAAAGTGTGCGAAGCATCGACTAATAAAGACGACGAAGCAATATTCGGAAACGAGGCAAGATTGAAGAGAATTGTGAATGTGGAAGAGACGAATAAAGAAAGTGAATGAAGTAAACAAGGAAGAGTGAACATTACGCTTAAAATAAAGATACAACAAACAAAGAAACGGTGAAGCAAATAAAGAAATAAAATTACAAAGATAAATCAAGAGAAAGAAATGAGAGATAAAAATATGGGAAATGGAGGGAAATAAGAAAATAAACAGAAGAAACTATAAATGTACAGGGAAGAAGTAGACGACGAAGAAGAAGAAGATGAAGATGAAGATGAAGAAGAAGAAGATGAAGATGAAGATGAAGAAGAAGAAGATGAAGATGAAGAAGAAGAAGACAATTTCCTTTTAGAAAAAATAGAGAGAGAGAGAGAGAAAGAGAGAGAGTGAGAGAGAGACAGAGAGAAAAGAGAGATAAAAAAAAGAGAGTGAGCGAGAGAAAGGAAAGGGAAAGCATAATAACCGAGAATAGACGTAATATAACGAAACGAGGCAGAGAAAATAAATAAGAAAAAATAACCACAGACACTGCTGATGTCTGGTAAGAAGAAGAAATTGCGAAAAGAGCGAAGAGGAGAAGCAAAAATGGAGATAAAGCTGGAGACAAGCGAGTCACATATACAACAATCAGAAGAAAAGAGAAGAGAGAGAGAGAGAGAGAGAGAGAGAGAGAGAGAGAGAGAGAGGGGAGGCGCTAAATAGCGCATGAGAAGTACAGTAAAGATGGGCATAGTGATGTAGGTAATAAAAGGAGAGAGAGAGAGAGAGATACAGAGAGAGAGTGAGAGATAGAGGCAGGTAGATAGATAGATAGAGAGGGAGAGAGAGAGAACTGAAGTACATAGGAAAGATAGATAGCAGAGGACTTGGAAGTCCACACCTAGATATCTATTTCTATCTAGATGAAGAACTATCGTGGAGAGAGAGAGAGAGAGAGAGAGAGAGAGAGAGAGAGAGAGAGAGAGAGAGAGAGAGGAGGATAAAGGATAAGATGGAAGGATATGAGGAGAGGGAAGATGGAACACATTGAAACCGACATTTCCCTAAGCCGGTGCCCCACACGTCATATCTACGACCTCACGTCCATCAGAGGGAGGGAAGCCCTCCTGAAGGAGGGAGGAGATGCCCTTCTGAAGGAGGGAGGGAAGCCCTCCTGAGGGAGGAAGAGAGGCCATCCTGAATGAGGGAGGAGATGCCCTTCTGAAGGAGGGAGGGAAGCCCTCCTGAAGGAGGGAGAGAGACCATCCTGAAGGAGAGAGGAGAAGCCATCCTGAAGGAGGGAGAGGGACCCTCCTGAAGGAGTTAAAGAGGCCATTCTGAAGGAGGGAGAGAGGCTATCCTGAAGAAGGGAGGAGAGGCCATCCTGAAGGAGGGAGGAGAGGCCATCCTAAGGAAGGGAGTAGAGGCCATCCTGAAGAAGGGAGGAGATCCATCCTGAAGACGGGAAGAGAGGCCATCCTGAAGAGAGAGAGAGGCCCTCCTGAAGGTTCTTGAAGGAGGAAGGGGAGCCTCCTGAAGGAGGAAAGAGTAAGATAGGCATTCAGAAGAAGGGACAATAATGATAAGGACAGAAGAGAACACTAAAGAAGAAAACATTAAAGAAGAAACTCTAAAGAAAGAAAGAAAACACCAATAAAAGAAGAGGACAGGAAGAGGGAAGAGAGAGAGAGAGAGAGAGAGAGAGAGAGATTCAGATCAACACTAAATACAACTTCACACAAAATATAAACATTTTATTTCATAATATACAGAACACAGAGACATATATATATATATATATATATATATATATATATATATATATATATATATATATATATATATATATATATATATATATGTCGCGCCGATTATGTAAAATGTGTGATTTTGGCTTAAATAGCAACGCTCTTCTTGCCATATAAGACAAGCGAAAATTTGTGTATGCAATAATTTCGCAAAAATCATTCTGAACCTAATGAAAAAAAAAATATTTCATTGTGTTTGTTTATTATTAAATTATTGTAAACGTATCTAAAATATATTTAGTTAGGTTAGGCTAAATTAAATTGCGCTTGTTATAATAAGGTTAGGTAAGTTTTCAAAGTTTCTCTTGGTACAAAATTATAAATTTTTACATTAACATAAATGAAAAAAATATATCTTTAAACGTATAAGAGAAAATTTTAGAAAGGACTTAATTTTAAATGAGTGTGTATGATATAAACAGCTTATATTTTTACACAGAGTTTAAGCAGCAAAATGAATTTGATGGCTGAGAATAATTATGCGACATATACAAGGAACCAGCAGTGTCATCACGTAACATCATGTGATGTGAGACGTCACATCATGTGATGGGACGTCACATCATGGGATATGACGTCATGACGCATTATGATACGTCATGTTATGAGACGTAGTAGTAGTAGATGTGACGTAGCAGTAGCAGTAGCAAGTCAGTAGTACTGGCCATGAATGACGTCAGTCATGTCACACTCTTCAATCCTCACCTTAACAGAGGAATATATGCCACAGTAGCGTCCACACGCTGTATCACCACACACACACACACACAGTGTAAGTTTACTACAGAGAGAGAGAGACGGCATGTAGACGCCTTATGTCTGTATATATGAGCGCAACATACGTATGTGCTACTGAAAAAAACGAGAGTTGCCGAGACGTCACGAAGTTCTGTATTTTGAACGTTTCTCTATATATTCTCTGTATCCCCGTCGCCCACCTCCTCCCATGGCATACGATCGTTCAAGTTTGATTATATATAACGTTAAAATCAAAGAGGAAAGTAGAAAAAGCTGTAATTCTTTTACGGACCAGAACGTATGGGTGGCACAACAAAGCGACGTCTGGCAACTCAGCAAAGTCGCCGATACGTAAGTTTTGATAAACTTGGATATTTTGTTTCTCAATCCATTTACCTACTTTTTCTCACTGCCGTTACTGTAGGAAAGAACGTTATTGATAGAGAATACGAAGAATGCAACGATGGGTCAATCCATAATGCAACTTCCCATTGACCCATTGAGTGAAAGGCTTCCAAACCCCTATTATGGAATTCTGTTTGTTTGAAAAGCGATTAGATTGTATATATATTATCCACCTCTATGTTCACCTTCGCTTAATTATGTATAAATTCCCGTGTTGTTCACATTATTAATGGATATACGAACGTTTGTTTACATATATAAGTTGTATCATGTGGAGAAATAAAGATTATTATTATTATTGTTATTATTATTATTATTATTATTATTATTATTATTATTATATTTTCATTTATCTGTGTATTTTAAACTTCTTACTGCGTATTTTTGAGGTTTCAGATCCACTTCATTAATATATAGTTGCACATGATCGTTAATTATAAATCATGTGCGTCAATCGTACGTATTCCTGTACGAAACGTTCTTAAAATCTTGAGCTTCAGAGTTCCGTGTATGTGTGTACGTATGAGCGAGAAGTACGCGTATCATTCCGGTTAGTGTGGTGATCAAGAGAGGGAGAGAGAGCGAGAGAGAGGAGACAGGGTGAGAATGAGTGAGAGAGGAGGGACTGAAGGAGTCTGTGTGATTGTGAGAATATGTAAGAGAATGTGTGAATAAAAATGGTAGAAAATACATAATCAGGACTTAATTTTAAATGAGTTCTTGCTAATTGGCCAGTTTTACCTATTCGGCACGACATACATATATAATGCGGTGAAAAAAATATAGCTTTGGTAAGCCATGGGAACACAACATAAATCTCCACTCTGTTTCGTAACCATGCGTATGTGTCGTAACCTTGCGTATGTATCGTAATCTTGCGTACGTGTCGTAACCTTGCGTATGTGTCGTAACTTTGCGTATGTGTCGTAATCTTGCGTACGTGTCGTAACCTTGCGTATGTGTCGTAACCTTGCGTATGTGTCGTAACCTTGCGTATGTGTCGTAACCTTGCGTATGTGTCGTAATCTTGCGTATGTGTCGTAACCTTGCGTATGTGTCGTAACCTTGCGTATGTGTCGTAATCTTGCGTATGTGTCGTAACCTTGCGTACGTGTCGTAACCTTGCGTATGTGTCGTAACCTTGCGTATGTGTCGTAATCTTGCGTATATACGCTACTCAGTAGCGCAGAATTTGTCATTTACTATGTAACGTCACTCACGCAAGCCATTTCTGTTTCCGGTCTAAGTCAGACTCATCACTAGTATTGCATCATCATGGTGACATGAAGACCCCCCCCCCCATCCCTAGAATCATCGCTAAAGTGACAGACTGACTTAGAATATTCGTTAAGAATTATAGAATTATCAAGGCTCGTGCCGCCACCTTCTCAAAATCGATCGTATAATTAATGTGTTCAGTTGTATAAATTATTTGAATCAATAATTTAAAATGGAATTTATACTGACCTTAATAAAAGGAACTTAACAATCGATACACGATAATTGTTAAGATCTGGAACACGGCAAATGTAGTTACAGTATTTAAAAAAAAACCACGAAAATTATTGGAAAATGTATAAAATTATAAAACCCCGGAAAAAAAGTAAATATATATATATATATATATATGTATAAAATTGGAGGAGTACCACCTCTGGGGCTAATTCTGGACTCAAGTTCTCGGAAAGACAATAAACAAACTTCCCATCAAGTAGCACTTGAAATATGGGTAAGAACGTTCATTCATTACACGTTCATAGATTCACGAATGGACATAGGCACTTATACCAATCTTGTATTTGACGTTTCACCCACTAATTATACAACGCTTCGCCCTCTGTAAGTGCTGTAGGTGTGTGTCTTTACCACCACGGAGATAGATCGTCTTACCACAGAAGGAAGATGTAACACTGACTCTCTCTTAACATTTCTGAGAATAGTGACCAAGACTGACCTCGACCATTAGGAAAATTCTTGTTGGTGAACGATTAATATTAATATTAATTCTCTCGTTCGAAGAATACTTATTAACAAAGCAGTGCTTACATGTGAAATAACTTTTTTAGTGTTAAAAAAAATGAAATTTCACAAATATAATTGGTCGATGTTGTTATTGTGATGGTTGACGTAATGACATATGACTGATATCATCTCACCTATATATATATATATATATATATATATATATATATATATATATTGGTCTTTCCATAGATATATATTTCTGACTGTTGTCAGTTGGTAGTCATGATTCGGGATTGAGGGACTGACCTCCTCCTACCAAGATTGAGGGACTGACAACGTCAAAACTACTGCTGCTTTTACTGTTTCCGGTGTTATATTTGCTGTCGTACGGACGAAACGTTTCGACAGATGAGTAAATTAGATTTCATGAGTTTATTAATATTGTTATTATTATTAATATTTATTATTATCATTATTTACATTTATTATTATTATTATTGTTATTATTATTTTATTAATATTAGTATTGTTGTTTATTGTTCATTATTATTATTATTATTATTATTATTATTATTATTATTATTATTATTATTATTATTATTATTATTACAGTTATTATGCTAAAACGCTAAACTTGTAAGGGTTACAGAGCACCCGGGGAATGCAACTTAATGAGATGTGATCTGAAGAAAGGGAAGATAGCTCCAGTTCTGAGAATCAAGAGCCCTTCACCAGCACCAAGGCACCTCACGTCTAGACTGTACCTGACGCATATTCTGTCGTTGCACAGCGCGTGTTTAATTTACGTTCGTCTCTTCTTTGCTGTATCTCTCTCTCACTGTCTCTCTCTCTCTCTCTCTCACTGTCTCTCTCACTCACGTTTACCAGTCACTAGACGACCGTCACAAAAAGCTAACACATTTCTTATAGAAGACGTTCTTTGTGTTTTACACGTTTGAATTTCGTGAGAGGATGTGCGTACTGGTTTCCCGTGGACCAATACGTATCCCGTGTGCGTGTGTATATATAGCGCGTACAGCGGCTTTCATGGACTCCAGAGCCACACACCGTCCGGACACTTTGTGTGTAGCTCTCACCAACATAACCCCCACCGGCTGATTCCCCTATCTGGTTCGACTTCTACGTCTGCTAGTATCTGAAACCACCTTCGTCTGACAGCTGCTTCATCGTCTTCTGCTGACAGCTGCTCCAACTGTCAGCATGCAGACACAAACATGCTTCAAGTCTCTCGTTGACGAGGTAACAACAGTCTCCGACATTGAAGACTTGGTGGGCCACGCCCTCCACTATCAAAATATATTCGAGCGTAGAACTTCCCCTTGGGAGATGGACTTGTGGGAAGACGGGGAGTTGCAGAGGTTCCAGGTGGATCTTAAGAAGGTAGATCGCCTGTACCACGTCCACTGCTACGACGACCACATTTCAGGAAGCGACTACGAGCTAATGGTACGAATAGCGTACAAGGGTCGTCCTATTTTCGTGGAGATGACGGCTGGATGCGACTTTACAGGATTCGACTGTGAGGGAGGAGGAACTATATACATCACCTTCAACGCCAATCTCTTCGTCAAGACCATCGGGACGAGGTACAACGAAGACCTTCTCCTTGGCTCGCTTCAAGAAGACGGGTACCGAATACAGCCGAAGAGCGAGTTCGATCTGTCTCCTGTGAGTTCGTGGCATAACCCACCAATGCTCAAATTTCTCTGTCACTTGACCGTCAGGGACCACAAGGACCACCTTAAACACTACCCAGAGCTCCTTCCCAGAATTCTAACGGAGAGTTTGAACGACTTTATCATCATCAAAGAAGCCAAAGAAGATTACGACAACTGGGACTAACTACGACAACTGGGACTAACTACAACAACTGGGACTAACTACGACAACTGGGACTAACTACGACAACTGGGACTAACTACGACAACTGGGACTAACTACGACAACTAGAAAGAACAAAAGCCACAATACCGTTACTGGAACAATACACATATAACCGTCACATAGAAGAGGGGAGCTTACGACGAGGTTTCGGTCCGACTTGGACCATTTGCAAAGTGTCGGACCGAAACATCGCCGTAAGCTCCTATGTGCGGGTTATTTGTGTATTTACAACAGCTAGAATTAAAAACGTTTTCACTCACGCAGGAGTTTTTATCATGTCAAAATCTTAACTTTCGCTGTATCTGTTCCTTCACATAAATACATTTATGTGACATAAATACATTTATATTTCATTATCATAATGAAGCATCATCTAGTCATACATTTAATACTCATTATGTGACATATGTCAACTCTGCTTGACGAATATATAAATATATATATTTTTTATATGTAATTTTTATACAATGTATCTAAACTATTATGTAAATAATACAATATGTGCACCATTTCTCAGCTTTATTTATCCATCCTATGTACAACAATATACAGTAACTTTATATATATATATATATAGTATATATATATATATATATATATATATATATATAAATATATATATATATATATATATATATATATATATATATATATATATATATATATATATATATTTAGATAAAGTTAGCCATGGTTAGATTAGGTTACGTTGGCTAAGTCTGTCTTGGATGGTCAGTCTGCCCTCACCATCTAGTCTGATTTCCTAACAGACTGTCGTAAGTCTGTATAAGGAGTGTGAGTATGACTTTCTGTTTTGGAGAGCATGTTGGTACATTGTGATGAGCCGCCTCTATACAAGCCATGTCATTTTTTAGCATTAATCTTAATCCCTAATCTTAATCTTACTTATATCTTTAACATTAACTTTTAACGGCATTTTTGACCTTAATGTTTGCATACGAAATGCATGTGTCAGTAAAGTAGCCGGAAGAATTCGGCATTAATTCACTATTTGGAGAGGTGATGTTAAATGATGTTTTCGACTTTGCCCTGAATCATTTTCAAGTCACAACCGAGTTCTAACCTGAGAAAGGTCCGAGACGAGTCGAAACGTCGTCTACAGTTTCCCCCTTTAAATCGTGGGTCAGTAGTTAACCTGTCTATGGATTGCTGTTCCCTTTCTGCCACCACAAATTAAGATACAAACCACACGAATGTTTGGATTATTACGGACACATTTCGCTCCTGGGACCTTGAGAGAAACATATCCACTGCCTCTAAGAAATGTGGCAATGTTGTTGTATCTGGTGTGTTATATTGAAGAGTTTTCTTCTATTGTGATAAATAGTTTAGAAAATAGACAAGTGGATTCTTTATTGGACTGGCTTCATCAGTCCGATACAAAGAAGAACTGTGAAAAGAGAGGAGGAGGAGTTTCAGGTAATCAGTCCCTCAAGCTGGACTAATGAAGCCACTGTGTGGCGAAACGTTCCATCAAAAGTGTCTCATTTGTTTTTCCTTCATTGTTATGGGTCTTAGTGTTGTGTTGGTGTGTGTGTGTGTGTTGCGGTGCTATTGTTGCGGGTGTTCTAAGTTGTGATTGGTGCATTGTTTGCATGCTTGTTGTGATGATTGCATTAGTGAGTGTTGCAGCGTTTGCGTTGCGTTGTGTTGATGATGTCTGCTTGTTGATTGCACTGTGGTGCTGACGTAGTGTTGCATCTTGCTCTGTTGACAGTGATAAGTTTCTAATGTTTCTTATATTTTGAGTACTGTGTTGATGACGGTGCTGTGTTGATGACGGTGCTGTGTTGATGACGGTGCTGTGTTGATGACGGTGCTGTGTTGATGACGGTGCTGTGTTGATGACGGTGCTGTGTTGATGACGGTGCTGTGTTGATGACGGTGCTGTGTTGATGACGGTGCTGTGTTGATGACGGTGCTGTGTTGATGACGGTGCTGTGTTGATGACGGTGCTGTGTTGATGACGGTGCTGTGTTGATGACGGTGCTGTGTTGATGACGGTGCTGTGTATGAGCTTTTAACGGTGCTGTGTTGATGACGGTGCTGTGTTGATGACGGTGCTGTGTTGATGACGGTGCTGTGTTGATGACGGTGCTGTGTTGCATAAATGTATTGTTTATTGAAGGTAAGACAGTCAATTTATTGACACGGTATTGCGATGTTGTATATTATATTAAGATGATATATTAAAATGATATATTAATAAAAAAACAACTTATTTTCTTCCTTCAAGATTTTCATTTGTAAACAGACAGGATTCGAACTCATGGCAAGTTAGTAAAGTTAGCAAGCCAGTGGAAACTCTATAACTGATTCCTCATGAGTGTATAACTCTCTATAATTCGAGTGGTTGTGTTATATTCTGGAGCAGTGGCGACCAGCGGTATCACACACTCACTCACACACACACACACACACACACACACACACACACACACACACACATACACACACATACACACACACATACACGCTATAACGCTCTTGGAGCAGGGAGAGAGTGGACCTAGTAACGACCAGCGAAGAGGCGGGGCCAGGAACTACGACTCGACGCCTGCAACCACAAGTAGGCGAGTACACACACTCACGAGTTTACCTAATCCTTCTCAAAGGGATCAAAACATTCATGACAGTAGCATATGCATGAATTTCGACCTTAACAACCCTTCTGGCATCGATGGGTGTCACAGCTAACATGCAGTTAACTCAGCTTCATATGAAACGACAGTCAGGAAAAGCTATGAGAACCTTCAGCTTGTTTGTATGATTATAGATGAGACTTGCAGTTTAAAGCCATGTATCAATACATCATTGCTGATTACAGAATACATTCACTAAGGTGTATATAGAATGCGTATATACTCAGAGGTGTCTGTGTTATTGTATAGACACTTAGAAGTGTGTCTTAGTTTATATTCACTTAGAGGTGTATATATCAGTCTATATACACTTAGAAGTGCATGCTTCTCAGTGTATATAAATGTATACATGCAACAAGGGTATATTTTAGTCTCTGTATTACTAGTCACAATATTTTTAACTTACGGTGACACAGCCTCGATGCCCATCGTGTAGTCGACTGGATTTAGACCTCATAAGCCAACCCTCATGTTGGTAGGAAAGTACTGGTTCGGTAGAACAGCTGTCGATGAGTGGAACAGTCTAAAAAGTAGGGTCAATGAGGGACTGATTCCCTCATCTTTTGTATAGAGTTCTACTGTCATCCCATTATGTTCTGGAATTTGTGTTGATAAAGCCACTGGAGGGCGAAACGTCTACAATAAAGATACCCAGATGTTGCAAATGTGTCATATTCTTCATCAGTCCGTTCCTTCATTCTCATTTTTTATGCAGTCAGTCGACTACATAAAAAGAGGCTATCAACCACAGGTCTCAGCATACATAGCAGCACCGAGAGTAACCTTATCACACATACATGATAATTAGATATACAGTGAACTGGGTACTTTGACGTCATACATACCTGCCCTGCCTTTAATGAATTAGAAAGTGAATTTAGATGGTAATTCTCAATTTGTATGAGCACAGGTTGAGTCAGCAAAGACACAAACCAGCTCACATGGACACAATAAATCAAAATAATATGAATATCAGGATTCAGGTCACTGAAGAAGGCCTCAGAACGAACCGAAATCTAACGTAATCGTATTTTTTATGTCAGTTCGTTTATGACGAATATATAATTATATATATATATATATATTTTTTAAAATATAGAATGGGGTCCACCTCTAGTGCAAATTGTGGGACCCATAGCCTCGGAGAAGTGGATAAAAAGGCTTCGAGGAAGAATATTTGGATTTCTTCCTGATGCCATTTGAATATTCCACTTCTCCTACCACCCCATCCTATATACACACATACATACATATAAATATATATATATATATATGTGTGTGTGTGTGTGTGTGTGTGTGTGTGTGTATGTGTGTGTGTGCTACTGCTACTACTACTAATTCTACTACTACTACTATTACTAATACTACTACTACTTCAGCATATTTCAGGTGTCAGCATATCAGCACACACCATACATATCTGACTAAGCAACTCAGCATTCAGTAAGCAGAGGTCTTCAGGGTTAAACAGTGCTTGGAGTGCTCGAGGTCAGTGATAATAACCACTCCCAGGTCTTTCTCAATTTTTATTTCAGCTCTTGGGCTGCCAACATTTCCATCCCTACACGTTAGGTCACTAACAGCCTGACAGAGCAAAAATCAGCGCTTGAAAGTAACCACGCACGGGTTTTGCGCTTTACGTAGACAGCAATAACATCAGCAATAATAATTATAATAAAAACAATCAATGTATACTACTCATCACTGTATGCTACACCACATCATTGTATACTACATTATAGTATTACTCCATACGTCACTATATACACCGACAGATGTATATCTCTCAATGTATACACACTGAAAGTTTACTTTAGTCCCTCACTATCTTATATATTAGAGTATTCATGACTGGTGGTATACAGGTTACGTTCAATCTTTATGACCCTCATGTAGCCAACAGACTTTAAACCCCCACATTAACTAACCAGCCAATCAGTCCATTATCATTCATGTTGCATCATTTATTAAATAATGCAAATAATCTTGAATTATACACGTAAATATTTAACGTGTTGAAATATCCTTCATAATGCTGCTTATAGTTCGATAGTCAATAAAAAAAAACAGATCGCAATGAGAATGACAACATTACATTATCATTCTCTTATAGCATCCTTGCATGACATGCGAAGACAAATACTGGATTGGGTCAGTTATTGTTGCTTCATTCTGAAGTAAATCACGTACCATGCAGAGTGCGTGTTCAACGAGAGGTGTATATCTCTCGGTAATATATATATATATATATATATATATATATATATATATATATATATATATATATATATATATATATATATATATATATATATATATATATTATATCCCGTCAGGAAACGGGATAAGCGTCCCTCCTGACGTGGGTTTCTAGCACAGGAACTAAGTTTTTCACCGTTTGCTAACATAAGAACATAAGAATGGAGGAACACTGCAGAAGGCCTACTGGCCCATACAAGGCAAGTCCTTATCAAAACCACCACTACCTAAGAATTTATTCCCGTACTCACGACACCAATCAAACCCAGCCCCTCCCACTCATATATTTGTCCAATCTCTTTTTAAAGCCACCCAAGGTCCTAGCCTCTATCACCCTACTCGGAAGATTGTTCCACGCATCTACAACTCTGTTCGAAAAAAAGTACTTGCCTATGTCCTTTCTAAATCTAAATTTATCCAATTTAAATCCGTTATTTCTGGTTCTTACTTGGTTCGATATCCTCAGTATTTTATTAATATCTCCTTTGTTTATGCCCATCATCCACTTGTACACCTCGATGATATCTCCCCTCATTCTACGTCTCTCCAGAGAGTGGAGATTCAACGCTCTAAGTCTATCTTCATACGGGAGATTTCTTATACTGTAAATCATTTTAGTCATTCTTCTTTGTATGTTCTCCAATGAATCTATATCCATCCTGTAGTAAGGAGACCAAAACTGAGCTGCATAATCCAAATGAGGTCTCACTAGTGATGTATAGAGCTGTAAAATAACTTTTGGACTTCTGTTGCTTATACTTCTTGAAATAAATCCTAGTAATCTGTTAGCCTTATTGCGCACACTTAGGCACTGTTGTCTTGGCTTTAGATTCCTGCTTACCATGACTCCCAAGTCTTTTTCACATTCTGTATGATCAAGCTCAACTTCACCTAGTTTATAAATTCGAGGGATATTTTCATTACCAACGACTAGCACCTTACACTTGTCCACATTGAACTTCATCTGCCACTTTTCAGACCAAGACATTAATTTGTCCAAATCCTCCTGGAGTTCACTGGTATCCTCCTCAGAATGAATCATACGGCCTATTTTTGTATCATCAGCAAATTTACTCATGTCACTTGCAATTCCTTCATCAAGGTCATTTATGTAAATTATGAACAACAATGGGCCTAAAACTGATCCTTGTGGAATGCCACTAGTGACTAATCCCCATTCAGATTTGACCCCATTAATGGAAACTCTCTGCTTTCTATTGGTAAGCCATGCCTCTATCCATGCTAGAACTTTACCTCCTATACCATGAGCTGCCACCTTTCTTAAGAGTCTCTTGTGAGGTACTCTATCAGTGGGGAGAAATAAATGGGATTAGGTCAGGGGTTTCAAATAGAGTTAGAGCTAAAGAAGGAGTGACAATAATGTTGAATAATCAGTTATGGCAGGTAAAGAGGGAATATAAATGTATAAATTCAAGGATTATGTGGAGTAAAATAAAGGTTGGATGTGAAAAGTGGGTTATAGTAAGTGTTTATGCACCTGGAGAGGAGAGAAGTGTAGAGGAGAGAGAGATTTTGGGAAATGTTGAGTGAGTGTGTGGGGAGTTTTGAACCAAGTGAGAGAGTAATTGTGGTTGGGGATCTTAATGCTAAAGTGGGTAAAAATGTTGTGGAGGGGGTAGTAGGTAAATTTGGGATGTCAGGGGTAAATGTAAATGGGGAACCATTAATTGAGCTATGTGTAGAAAGAGGTTTGGTAATAAGTAATACATATTTTATGAAAAAGAGGATAAATAAATATACAAGGTATGATATAGCACGTAAGGAAAGTAGTTTGTTAGATTATGTATTGGTGGATAAAAGGTTGATGGATAGGCTTCATGATGTACATGTTTATAGAGGGGCAACGGATATATCGGATCATTATTTAGTTGTAGCTACAGTTAGAGTAAAAGGTAGATGGGACAAAAAGAAAATGGCAACAGCAAGTAAGAGAGAGGTAAAAGTGTATAAACTAAGGGAGGAGGAATTTAGGATGAGATATAAGCAACTATTGGAAGAAAGGTGGGCTAGTGCAAGTAGGAGTAGTGGGGGGGGTTGAAGAGAGTTGGGATAGTTTTAAAAATGCAGTATTAGAATGTGGGGCAGAAGTTTGTGGCTATAGGAGGGTGGGTGCAGGAGGAAAGAGGAGTGAGTGGTGGAATGAAGAAGTAAAGGGTGTGATAAAAGAGAAAAAGGTAGCTTATGAGAGGTTTTTACAAAACAGAAGTGTTAATAGAAGAGCAGAGTATATGGAGAGAAAAAGAAAGGTGAAGAGAGTGGTGAGAGAGTGCAAAAGAGCAGATGAAAGAATGGGATTGGCTCTGTCAAGAAATTTTGCTGAAAACAAGAAAAATTTTTGGAGCGAGATAAACAAGGTAAGAATGCCTAGGGAACGAATGAATTTGTCAGTTAAAAACAGAGTAGGGGAGTTAGATGGGGAGCTGGAGGTATTGGGTAGATGGCGGGAATATTTTGAGGAACTTTTAAATGTCGATGAAAAAAGGGAGGCGGTAATTTCATGTACTGGCCAGGGAGGTACAACATCGTTTAGGAGTGAAGAAGAGCAGGATGTGAGTGTGGGGGAGGTGCGTGAGGCATTACGTAGAATGAAAGGGGGTAAAGCAGCTGGAACTGACGGAATCATGACAGAAATGTTAAAAGCAGGGGGGGATATAGTGCTGGAGTGGTTGGTATTTTTGTTTAATAAATGTATGAAAGAGGGAAAGGTACCTAAGGATTGGCAGAGAGCATGTATAGTTCCTTTATTAAAGGGAAGGGGGATAAAAGCGATTGTAAGAATTCTTCTTCTTCTTCCTTCAAACGGCATTGGATTTCACGCATAGGACCTCAGGTTGGCTTTAGAGGGATCAGTGTAGCCTTGGTGCAAGTGTACAAAGAAACTTGGTCTGGTGATACCGAGGAGATGTGGGTTAAAACACTTATGTACAGTTCAGGACACTTATTAGAGGAAATGTTTCGCCACACTTTACTTCATAGAGGGATGAGACATACACATTACAGTCTAAAACTTTTAATTCTTCCCGTTGCCCCACTGACATTTGGGAGCCACACCGCATTACACAGGTGCATTTAAATGTCATAAATGATCCATTTTAAATAGTAAACTATGATTAGTAGCACAAAATGTCTATTGAGAAGGAACTGAAGTACTAGCAACACAATGCCATTATGAAAAACAAAAGGGACAACACCGCGACTGAAACAGTTTATAACTAATCCACAATTCGGATGTGAATTTTCAGGTCGTGTTTCGGTCCCTCCTTGAACCATTATCAAGTCATTTATATTAAATTTAAAATTAAATTATAAGGAAAACTGAAGCGGTATAGGGAGTGAAGAGGCTGGCAAGAGAGATGTCCCTACGGCCGGTTGCACATCCATCCGTCGGACCGTCAACTGGTCTGGTTAAATGGACCATCCGGTCGCTTTCTTAATGTGAATTTGGGCGTAAGACCGGAGACTGACCTCAGTTAATGAGTGGTACGTGTGAACAGTTACTTAACGAGAGAGAGAGAGAGAGAGAGAGAGAGAGAGAGAGAGAGAGAGAGAGAGAGAGAGAGGAATGAGAGAGAGAGAGAGAGAGAGAGAGAGGGGGGGAAATGAGAGAGAGAGAGAGAGAGAGAGAGGGAGGGAGAGATTCTGATGCTGGTCAAGAGGTTTTGATTAGAGGAATTGGATTTGCCCTCCGCTTCCTCACATCAAGCACGAATGACCGCCATTTCACAGGCTCTGTATGACCCGTACTGATTTAGCGCGACCCTGTTATATTAATAGTAATTATAATAATAATAAGAACAATAACAAGAAAATAATAATAATAATAATAATAATAATAATAATAATAATAATAATAATAATAATAATAATAATAATAATAATCACACCTATACTGGGATATGAACGTATATATATACGTATAGATTTCTTCAGCACATTACAATTCAAATAAACAAAAAAATGAATAATAATTATCATTTTTGGACTTTGAAGGGAAAACTTGAGCGAAATCTCAAAATTTCCAGAAAAAAAATTGTTTTTGCTAAGAACGGATGCGACGTTTCCCCACTTTTGTGTAACTGTGTGATGGAATTCGTTTCCACGCACATTTCACCCTTCCTGTCTTCACCTAGTTGTGCTGGCAGGGGTCGATTTGTAGCTCCTGGCCCCGTGAAGAACACAGTGGACGAAACGTCTTCTCAATAAAATGCAAATACACATATATCAAGCCTTCATCACTCCATGTGTTGTATAACCCACATACACGGAGGATCGAGCCTCCATCACTCCATGTGTTGAATAACCCACATGGACTAATCGTCTCACACAAACATAATATAATATTTCAGCCACGGAAGTGCTCTGAAGATGTGAGTGTGAGCACACGAAAGCGCTCAGAATTTATGTGTATTTTTTTGTATTTGGTAATTTTTTTCGTATACAAACTCAGCTTTTATAATTATGATTATTTTTTTTACATCAATGCTAAATTAAAACATTAAAATGAACATTTTATCGAAAAAAAATGATGAATAAAACATTTGCAACATACTGATGGAACGCGATGTTTTTGAAGGCTAAGGGGACTGACCGCCTCAAAACTACTTCTTGATTGAAGGACTGATGACACCCAGTGTTTCCGCTATCTCCGGTTTTAGTCACTACTCCTGTATTTCGACTCAGGAAGCCACTGCGTAGGAGCAACGTTTGGGGAATAAAGTCGCCTAGCGGTGCGCATGTGTCTTATTCATCATTAAAGCCCACATTTAACCCACCCAGAAAAGGAGAAAAAAAGCCGAAGTGATGGTTTTCTCAGCGTCTGACTGTAGCGTCGTATTTCATGTAATTGGTAGCGGAGAGGCATTAAATCAGGTGGCTGGCAGAGGAACTCTTGGTTATAACCAGTTTCCTCTCTGCAGGGAGACTATAATAGATACTGATAGACTCTAAATCATGCATTCATACATCATTCTATACCCCGCTACCCTAGTAAATATCATCCTGGGTGGCACTTAACTTGGTAATGAGTTTCATACGCAGCAAATTCAGGGAATCGTGATGTCTATTAGCTGGCTTGCAAAAAAAAATATGTATGTTTGATCAAATGAGCGTAAATTTAAGGGTTAGTTTGACCATTGCAATATACCAATCCTCTGCATCTGTACTTGCCTATGGCAGAGTGATGGTGTTAATTACAGGTGTTGGAAATAGCTACCTGGATCACCTGTAACACTCCAGGGTAAATAATGCCTCATATCATCCTTGTAGCGACCCCCTTCATCCCTCCTCCTTCTCCCACCTCGTAAAACACAGAGTCAGGAGCAGCAAATGAGTATCATTCGCATTTACACGTTGATCAGAGGGAGAAAATTATTTCTAATGGGGTGAAAATGGGTTTAATGGAGTGTAAATTGTGGCCTTTCGGGAGGAGGTGTCTTGCCTGGCTGAGGAAGAGTTACTAGCGCTGAGGTGACGTATGTGAGGACAATGGCTGAGGAGGAATTCTCTCGCCTCGTTGAGGTAGTCACTAGACCTCACCTCAAAATTATAAGGATTATGCTTAAGGAGAAGTGATCTGGTCTCGCAAATAAACAAAAGAAGAAAAAGTATAAAACAAAAGCAGTGAACATCACCAACATCAACAGCAACACACAAAGATATCAACAGGAAGTCCGTCCAAGCTGGTATTCAAAGCGTCCGTCCAACTGGTGTCCAAACCGTCCGTCCAGCTGGTGTCCAAACGTCCGTCCAGCCGGTGTCAAGACCGTCCCGTCTAAGCTGGTGTCCAGACCGTCCGTCCAGCTGGTGTCCAGACCGTCCGTCCAGCTGGTGGTCAGCGGCCAGGGGACTGGAACGCCCAATTTTCCAGCGGTGCGCCGCTGTCCACTTTCTCTGACGCAGGTTCTAGACGAGTCAGAGTTCCGCACCAGTGGTGAACCCGCCGGGTTCGTCGGGTCGCGTAGAGGGGTCCTGTGCTCCAGTAAGTGGTGTACCCGGATTCACTGGTTCCCGTTGTCCAATCAGAGTTCTACTTGTCCAGTCAGAGTTCGAGACCAGTAGTGAACCCGGGTTCGTTAATTCCCGTTGTCCAATCAGAGCTCTGAACCAGAAGTGAACCCGGGTGGTTCACTAATGTGGTGATCTCAATTAGCCAATCACAATTCTGAATGGACTCAAATATACCCAATCAAATGCCTTTCTTTGTTAGCTTTAAATCCGATAGTCAAGAATATTAGGACTTATAATTTATTGTATAAATCTATAAGTCTTTTTTACAATAAACAATAAATAAATTTACACTCAATAAATTCTGAAGGTTAAATATGAGACGCTATACGATAACTATTTTTTTTAATCCAAATTTAGAATGTATATTCTGGAACTAGTGTATACGGGGTGTATACTGAAGTATATCTAGTGTATATGAGTATGTATATGATATACACATTGATATTAAGAGGTTGAGAATAATTTAGATGTAATCAGAGGTAACTGCGTACCCAGGTGTTAGCAGTGCAGTGTACCCGGGTGTTAGCAGCACACTGTACCCGGGTGTTAGCAGCACACTGTACCCAGGCTAACACCTGGGTACGCTCTTCATGAAACTTAGAATTAAACATTATAGCTGTGAGATAGATTTATAGACTATAACACTTATGTTAAAGATGCTGTATCAGCAACACAGCTATTTCGACAACACAGCTATTTCAGAAACACAGCTATTTCAGCAACACAGCTATTTCAGCAACACAGCTATTTCAGCAACACAGCTATTTCAGCAACACAGCTATTTCAGCAACCTCAACTACATCAGCTTGTAATCAGACCTTGGAATGTTTTAAACATTATATTTACATTAACAATGAGTGTGAGTCACTAGTCACATTCAGAGGTCAGATACTGCTTTCTACTACCAATGAAGTCCCCTTTCACCTATAGAGACATAAATTTAGCTCTTGTCTGCTTCATGTGCTTTGCCTGAGCTCTGGCTCTTGGGTCACCACGTCTGCCGCAAGTTTGTACCTGATGAGGGGTTCCTGTAAATGTATGAATGATAGGGAGAGAAAGATAGAGAGGTTAAAGGAGTGGAGAGAGTGCAGAAGGAGATACAATGAGACAATGGGTTAGTCTATACGTGGAAATTCATGGGCTGAGAAAGGCTGGGAAGCAGTTCTTCTAACAAGTTGAAAATGAAAGAGGGGAGGGAATATTTTGAATTGCTAAATGTTGATAATGATAAGGAGGCGGGGATACCATACTTTGGGCAGAGGTATAACATCTTATAGGAACAAAAGAGAGCCAGAAGAGGGTGGGGAGAGTGTGAAGCAGTGGGTGGAATGAAAAGGGGCAAACAGCAGCTGAAAAAGATGGAATTAAGACTGAGATGTTAAAAGCAAGTAGAGATATATTTTTCTAGTTGTTGGTATACTTGTTTATTATACAAGAAAGAAGCAAAGGTACCTGAGGACTAGTAGACAACTTTCACAGATCTTTTGAATAGGTGATAGAGGACACGAGAGAGTGTAAGAATTATAGTGGATTAAGCTGATTCAGTATACCAGGTAAACTGTATGGCAGAATTATTATTGAAAGAGTCAAGGGTAAAACAGAAAGTAAGATAGCAGAGGAACAAAGTGACTTAAGGAAGGGTAGAGGATGTGTATACCAAGTGTTTACATTGAAGCATATAACTGTACAGTGCTTGGATGAGGCAAAGGAATTGTTTGTCGCATTTTGGGATTTAGAAAAGGCATATAACTGGGTGGATAAGAGAGCAATGTGGCAGATGTAAATATGTGAAACTGGTGGAACATTAATAAAAACAGTAAACAGTTTTCATAAGTCTCCTGTTTAGGTGCGTAGGAGAAAGTAAGAGCCCATTTACCTGTAAAAGCTGACCTTAAACAGGGATGTGTGATGTCACCATGGGTATTTAAAATATTTATAGGTGTCACTGTAAAATAAGTAAATGTTATGATGTTTGGGAGTGATGTGGGATTAAAAGGAATATAACTCATTAGTGGGATTTTACGCAGTTGCTTTTTGCCAATGATTCAGTCTTTTGGGAGATTCTAAAACGAAGCTGCAAAGATTAGTTGCCGAAATTGGGAGGGAGTGTAAAAGAAGGTAATATAAAGTGACATACAGAAAACATCAAGGTAATGAGAGTAATAAAAGGTTTAGGTAGCAATAAAATTGATATCAGATTTGATGAAGGGAGAATGGAAGAAGTGAATGTATTTAAATATCTGGGAGTGAACATGTGGGCAGACGGGTCTATGAAAGACGAAATAAAATGTAGAATAGATGGAAGGGGGTGGGGAAAAAGAGGTAAGTGGTGTATTGAGACATCTGTGTAGAGAAAAACGTTTATTGCTTGAGGCAAAATTCGGTAGCACACCTTTTATATGGATGTGAGATATGGGTTTTAAACATTGCAGCGAGGAGGAGTCTGGAGGAAGTGGAGATGTTATGCTTGAGAGCAATGTGTAGTATGAAAACTATGCGTAGAAATTAGAAGACTGTGTGAGTTTATGAAAGATGGTACTCAGGTGGTTGAAGAAGGTGGTTGAGGTGGTTTGGACATTTAGAGAGGACGAAGAAGGACAGTACAGCCAAACAAAAGTATTAGTCGAATAAAGGGAGAAAGGAAGGGGCGGTAGGGATCATCCCAGGAAGGGTTGAAGGGAGGGTGTGTAGGAGGTTTCAAGTGGTTGGGGCTTGAGCCTTTAGCAGGCGTGTGTGAGCACGCTAGATCATGGTGAATAAACACAAGTGGTTTTAGTGATTTGACGTGCTGTTGGAGTGTGAGCAAGGAAATATCTATGAAGGATTCAGAGAAACCGGTTAGCTAAACTTGAGTCCTGAAGGTGGGAAGGACAGTTCCTGGACCCTGAAGGAGGAGTAGGGATGTTGCAGTTCAGAGAGTCATTTCAGTTAAAATGTCTGTGCACTTATGGCAAGACAGCTATTGAATGAATGATGGTGAATGTTTCATGGATCACCCTACCTTGGTATATATATATATATATATATATATAGAGAGAGAGACAGACAGACAGAAAGCAAGAAAGACAGAGAGAGAGAGAGAGAGAGAGAGATTCTCAACCGGAAACTGTAAATAATGTCTATCTTCATAACTTGGAGAAAACAATTTTCTAGCATCAATAAAATTCTCAAAAAAATACACATAATTTTCAATGAGTCATTACCAAAATCATATTATTTTACACGTCACCAGTGTTTAGTTATCGATATTTATTAAAAGCCTGCTAGATGCCCTCCATTTGCATCCTCTGTTAGAGAGGACTTCACAGTAGACAATCCAGCCAATAGACATGACACCCGATAGACGATCCTTGTAATAGACAGCCCCTTACTACACAGAAGCCTAACATAGTCCAGGCTGTTCTCTTCTGTTCTGGATTTATAATATCGGAAAATATGCTAAAACTCGGGTCTCACCGAGAAGGAAGTAATATGTTATCGCATACAGTATTTACTGACCTAACGTACGACTTCCAATATCTGCACGAACGACCAGGTTAGACAGCAGTAAATACGGGGTGAAACGACCTCCTACGACCCATGGCCAAGATGAAGTTTAAACGTGTAAAACAATCTTTGGAATGAGTCTTGGGTGCTGTGGGATTTTGAAGGACACTCGTGCTGTTTATCCTGGGTCCCAGTGATGGCCCAGCGAACCCGGGCTAGTGAACCAGGGCTTAGCGAACCCGGGCTAGTGAACCAGGGCTTAGCGAACCCGGGCTAGTGAACCAGGGCTTAGCGAACCCGGGCTAGTGAACCAGGGCTTAGCGAACCCGGACCGGGTTCTCGTTTTTTTTTTTTTAGATCTAATTCGCTCATTGGTAGTGACTGGTCAGTTAATGGAGGTTTAAAGCCTATCGACTATACTAGGGTCATTAAGGCTGCACGTGACCTGTACACCACCAGTCAAGAATACTTTAATACCTAAAATACCTAAATAAAAGTCAACTTTCGGCATATATACGCGGTGAGAAATATACCTCTCTATGTATGTTCTGTCTCTCTCTCTCTCTCTCTCTCTCTCTCTCTCTCTCTCTCTCTCTCTCTCTCTCTCTCTCTCTCTCTCTCATTGTCTCCCTCTAACTTTCACCCTGCTCATGCGCAAGTCCCACCCCAGTACGCAAATTTATGCGTATGTCAATGAACCAAAGAAAGAAGGAGCACTGCAGCAGGCCTACTGGCCCATGCTAGGCATGGTCCTAGTCACCTACTAGCCCAAGCCAGTCAGGTCCAACTCACACCCACCCACACCCACTCATGTATTTATCTAACCTATTTTTAAAACTACACAACGTTTTAGCTTCTATGACGGTACTCGGGAGTTCGTTCCACTCGCCCACAACCTTTGCTTTCCTATATCCTTTCTAAATCTAAATTTTCCCAACTTGAAACCATTGCTGCGAGTCTTGTCTTGGTTAGATATTTTTAACACTCTATTTACATTCCCTTTATTTATTCCCGTTTTCCATTTATACACCTCATGCGTATCGTCCCTAATTCTACGCCTTCGTAGATAGTGCGTATTGACGGGCCCCTCAGTCTTTCCCTTTATTTATTCCCGTTTTCCATTTATACACCTCATTCGTATCTTCCCTAATTCTACGCCTTCGTAGACAGTGCGTATTGACGGGCCCCTCAGTCTATCTGCGTAGGAAAGGATTTCTCATACACGCGATCAACGTCGCGTTACTACTTTCCCGTGACGCATTTCTCTGAGACAACGATTTAATGCGTGCGTAAATATGCGCATCCTGGAAATGACGTGCGTCCGCTGCCGGCCGCTTAAAGAGCACACTCAGGGGGAAGGATGCCTTGTTGGTAGTAAAGGACTCCTGATTCAAGGAATTGGAGCAATTCTTTTTCCCTTCCTCTCCAGGCAGTGGAGAATGGATCCTTTTCACACACACTCAAGGAAAACAAACACTTCTATTTGTTTGTTTATTTGTTTGATTCAATAAAATACAAAGAAAAACACTACACTATATAAATATTAAACCTCTATACTATATTAATGTTAAACCACTACACTATACGGATGTTAAACCACTACAGCTGTCTCGTCACTACATGATTTATCTAAGTATATATCAACAAATAAAACTAAATATAAACCCATATCATATATATATATATATATATATATATATATATATATATATATATATATATATATATATATATATATATATATATATATATATATAATATATAATATAGATAAATATAAACCCCTATAAAACATATAAAGAAATATAAATATGCTATCAATCCATAAACATCATATAAACAGGTCTTGAGATACAATGTTTTCTATACAAGCACAAGACCAACATTTACAATCGTTCATCACAAGGTGTAAACTTGTAAAATAATACCTTTGTACAGTGTAAATACAATGTGTTTTTCCCATCTTATGTATGAGAATGATACCTTCTTAGGGGAATTTTGTTGTAAAATGTATAATAAATTGAAATGTTTTCTTGGGTGCGTGTGGAAAGTACAGTCCGTGAAGTGTATATTTGTGGATGAAGACAGTTGTTACATTGTCTTTCTCCCCCCGGGCGTGGATTAGGGATTAGGGTTGTCATCCAGATCGTGGATTAGGGATTAGGGTCCCCCCACACACACACACACAAACAAACACACACACACACACACACACACATACATACACAAACACACACACACACTAACACTGACTCAACAGAAATCAAATTCTTCTCTTCCGGTACTTTAATACGATATGCATTGTGCAGGTCACTTCTCTTTCCCCGCACCTCCTGCTTGTCCACCCTCGTCTTATACACGTAGATAAACCCCACGACACATTGTCCCGCCTCAAGAGACAACACAACGTACATGTCACCTTATCCACTCAGCCATAGATCCTACAAAGATCACGCACCCAGCAGAGCTAGCAATGAAACCCTGGCCTACCCAGTTTGGTAAATGATTCAAAACCACTTGTTTCGTGGTTTCATTGCTAAAAATATATATATATATATATATATATATATATATATATATATATATATATATATATATATATATATATATATATATATCGTACCGAATAGGTAAAATTGGTCAATTAGCAAGAACTCATTTAAAATTAAGTCCTTTCTAAAAAAAATTATTTTATACGTTTAAAGATATATTTTTTTCATTAATGTTAATGTAAAAATTAATAATTTTGTACCAAAAAAAAATTAGAAAACTTACCTAACCTTATTATAACAAGCGCAATTTAATTTAGCCTAACCCAACTAAATATATTGTAGATAAGTTTACAATAATTTAATAATAAACAAACACAATGAAATATATTTTTTTCGTTAGGTTCAGAATGATTTTTGCAAAATTATTGCATACACAAATTTTCGCTTTCCTTATTCGGCAAGAAGAGCGTTGCTATTTAAGCCAAAACTGCAAGCAGTGTCTCAGCAGATAGGGTTTTTAATACATATTTCGGAAATATAGATTTCTACTTTCAAAATTCTAAAAGAAATTGAAAAAAATATGATTTTAGGCAAAATCTGGTGGAAGCACAGCAGTTGTTGACGTCTCAATTAGCAAGCCAAGACTGCATGTAAAACCCGCTTTATCTTTCATTTTATTAAAGCTAGCTTTATTACCTTTACCTTTTATCCATAATGCACTTCTAAGCATCTTTGAATAACTTAGTTCTTACTAGAACCCCCAAGTATCTTTCCCGTATAAATCTGCGTTCTAGTCTCTAGAGAATATGCGATTATCTGCGCCTACTAAACACGCTGGCTAATCTCCCTGCATAAGCAGACAGAAAATGCTTAATGCATTCATTAGGAAGCGCGACGGATGCGGTACTTATGTGCTTGTTTGGTTACCTAATGCTACCTAGCTACGTGGTTGACGGTTACCTAACGATACCCACCAGAGTTTTGACGATTCGTTTTGCACGTTACGTTGCGGTAAGCATGTTACGGCCCCTCGAGCTGTTATTACCCTTAACTCCAACAACATTATCGCCTCTCCGGGTATATACACAGAGAAATATGTATCTTTTACTGTATATACATTGAGAGGTACGTATTTCTCAGTGTATATACACTGAAATGTATTTCTCAGTGTATATACACTGAAAGGTATGTATTTCTCATTGTATATACACTGAAAGGTATGTATATCTCAGTGTATATACATTGAAAGGTATGTATCTCACAGTGCATATACACTGTTAATATACAGGAGAAATTTCAGCTTTTAAAAACGAGCTGTCTGAACACACGTAATAGAAAAATACCGAAATAAATCAGAAAATAGATGAATAAATCTATAAAAAAAAATCCACATATGAATAAAGATTGAACACTATACTATGAGATACTAAAATAAGGCATAATATCCTATATTACGCCTTATGGTCGTATCTCCCTGAGCATCAAGAACCACAGATCTTTTCGTTCTAACTGCTAGTTACTGTATATCCAAATGTCTCATTTCTAGCAATGCTCTTGACGTGAATCAGTAACTTTAAGGCGACAGCTGTTTTCCCCTCCTCTAACTGCTAGTTTGCCCTCTTTCCAATGTCTGAGTTCTGGCTATTTTGTTGGGGTGAATTGCTAGCAAGAGCGATGCTGGGGAGGCTTCGTCTCGGACCAACAGGAAATATTCCGTCAAATGCAACTTGTAATCACCAGCATTTATAAGCTTGGGTAGCTAGCGGTATTGTATTATCGGTTTCCTGTGTCATTATGACGATGGTAGCCCGTGTGGTTTTTTTTGTATGGTGACTGGTTATATTAATGTGTTTGAGTCTCTTGGATGAAGCAGCAATGGAAGAAATTTTGTGTCCTCTGGGGGGGAAGGAAAGAGAGTTTATTCTCTTATCCTCGTCCTGTCTTTCTCTTTCTTCTTGTTCGCCTTATCCTCCACCTCCTCATCCTTTTTATTTCTTCTTTTGCTTTTTTTCGTCATTTTTTTTTCTTCCCTATCCTCGTTATCCTTCTATTCCTCCTCTCCTTTCCTGTTCTCTTCATTTTATCTCAGGAAGGGACACCACCAACATAACTACTGTTGTAACTACAAACACTGAAGACACGACACCAACATAACTCTGCTGCTGAATGATAAGGGAAAAGCGAAAACAAATGCTGGATTACCTCACGAAGAAAATTAATTTGTTCATGATATATCCATATTATTCTTTTATGGCCAGTAATTTTAGTTCGTATATACGCGAGTGAGACTCATGGCAGTGACACTCATGGCAGTGAGACTCATGGCAGTGAGACTCATGGCAGTGAGACTCATAGCAGTGAGACTCATGGCAGTGAGACTCATGGCAGTGAGAGAAGCAGATTTACGACAGTAAAAGAAGCAGATTTACGACAGCAAAAGAAGAGAAATTAAAGTCTTTACTCCACTAGTCTTGACCTCCCGCAAGAAGGCTGTCACCCCCGCCTCTGTTATGCGTCAATAAAGAGCCTTGACGAGCAGCTAACCAGGCTGTTGGCTCTAACTACCGCTGGGTAGTTGGTAGTCACCGTGAGTGATGCCCCACTCAATCTGGCCCGGGCACACTCATTCGTCAGGACACTGCTATAATCTGGTACGCAGGTAGGCGCATGATAGGCAATGAGGATCTCCGCATCAATCACGATAGCGTAATAAAAAGAGGACTCGGAAGCCATTCAGGATAGCGTAATGGGAATAAACGTAGGTTTAGGGGCAAGTTCCGACCCTATATAGGTGGTAGGTGGTCGGCAAAGCACACATTAATTGTGCTTTGGATAGACAATAAATGGGTGAACCTCACACAGCGTCGCCACACACACACACTCACCTCCCGTCTACGCAGTTTCTTCATGGGTATTTTATTATTATTATTATTATTATTATTATTATTATTATTATTATTATTATTATTATTATTATTATTATTATTATTATGAAAGTTTCTCTTACAGTTCTTGGACCCGAAAAATCGCTTCGATGACCATGTCGTGATTGTCTACCCAGACGAAAGGTGTCGACTCAAGAGTTACGTGACAGCGAAGCATAAGTGAACTTTCTGTAGCACAGGTGACCTTGTAGCACAGGTGACCTTGTAGCACAGCATCCACCTCAAGTGTATAACTAAGAGGTCACGGGAGTCAATCATCTTTCACAATCAACGGAGCGACTTTGACTGACGACAAAACGACTCCCAACATTAACCATTAAAATTAGCCCTCCGTGAAGTAGTCCTTCACCAGAAGTTACAACGGCACAACTACCGGATAAAATTGCACCTCTAGCAGTTACAATGGTACCGCTGGCGGTTGCAATGGCACAATTAGGGGCTATAATGTGGCCTCCCGAGGTCTGAGCATCTGTAGTGATGCGTGTCTAACGAAGAAACAAAAGCAATACTTAGAACATTTGATCAAAAACGTTTCTCCCACTGGGGATCAGGTGAGTTAGGTTGAAGACAGAGTCACCTAAGTCACCTAGTCGAAACCAACGCGGGTGTGTGTGTTATCCCATGTGGGTGATGTGATATGCTGTACATTGGAGAGACAGGCAGGTACTTAAACCACCTCCTGGATGAACAAAAACACTCATACAGTAGAGACAATTTGAATGATGTTTGTGTAATACACAGGAATTCCCAAGGCACGTGAAGATATAGGAAAATGTCAAGTTGGTGGTACAGTAGGGCTATATGAAGACTATGACTCACGGAATCGTAATGACGCGATTGGAAACAAACCATACCACGGGCGGGGATAGAACCCGCGATCAGAGAGTAGGTCTGGAGTTTTATGACTGATCGCGGGTTCTATCCCCGTCCGTGGTATGGTTTATATGAAGACTGTCTTGAGGCTGGTTTTGATCTCCATTACCCAAAAAGTAGCCCAAAGCTCAGGTAGATTTAGCGTGTCGAGAGTATTCGAAAAGCTTTTTGGACACGGATGCAACTAATGTGATATTATGGCAACGTTTCGCTCTCCGGGAGCTTTGTCAAGCCGTCACAAACTCTCACATACACTACACAACCATTCTCCAGCACCTGACATCAACTGATCTGACCCTATCTAACTCATCAGACATCTATTCCCTATACATTCTGCGTGTTAGACTCACTTTATTGGACTGAAAAAAAATAGCCCAAGTGGGCGAAACGTCTAATTAAATCCCCTAAGTGTTTCACTCGCGTCATGGTTCCACAGTACGTCAGGATCAGTATACCTACAGGTGTTCCAGAGGTGATCCCTGACCATGACACAGGTGACAGCGCCATTTCTCGTAATCACCTGAACATTGTGGAGCGACCTGTGTGTGTGGCTCCCGTGTGGCCAAATGTCTGACGAAGACGGATCTTCTTGTAGGAGGCAGATGACACGGTTCCTGAGGGAGATCTGCAGGAGACTCTGAAGAAGGATGACATGGAGAGACTGGCAGAGAAAAAAGTACGTATTGTTGTTATTATTATTATTATTATTATTATTATTATTATTATTATTATTATTATTATTATTATTATTATTATTATTATTATTATTATCGTCATTATCATTTTATAAGAAACCTTACAGTTTTTTTTACATTAATTTCAGTTTTGAAGACTTTGGAATTAGGTCAGGTGAGAGAGAAAAGAAAAAAATTAGCCCCATCAATGAAAAAACAACAATGACAACAACAACAGCAGCATTTAGTCAATATGGTGAATGAAATCAAGAAATGAGCATTATGGTTTAATACTTCAAACCTGTTGAGTGTTAGTTAAAGTTAACAGTTATAATATTATGGAAAGGTTAGTATTGATTCAAGATGGGAAGAAAACGGAATATAAGGATATTATATATATATATTTAAAAAAACTGTCTTGTCAAAGACTCGAACCTCGAACTTTAAATAATTTATATATATATATATATATATATATATATATATATATATATATATATATATATATATATATATATATATATATATATATATATATATATATATATATATGTTTACACTGCAAGTTGCTGATTAACTGTGCTCTTCTAAGTTCATGACCATAATTTTTAAAGGGGTGGAGGGGTAAGCAAGTGGAAGGCTTCGGTCAGATGACCAAAAGCTTCACGTCAGGAAACACATGTCCTGTTTCCCGACAAATCTTACCCTACCTAACCCAACCTACGTTCATGTTACCTTGCTTTGTTAGAGATCTATTTAAGCTCCTAACTGCATTTCTATGTCAGTCCGTTATTAAAACTCCGGTCTAATATTATTTTTAATGTCAAACACAGATTAATGTTTATGATGGATTTCTTTTTCAGGTTTGTATTCTTTGACCAGTTCGTCAGCTCAGCATAAGGTGTAAGCGTTAGGCATGTTACCTTGCACCTGCTGTCCCTGTTCCCCTAGCAGTAGGTACCTGGGTGTTAGTCGACTGGTATGGGTGGCATACCAGAGGGTGTTAGTATACCTCAGACAGGGTTGGCTTTTGAATTGAACTGAGGTAGGATAACAGCTCTTAGCCTGCAAATTAATGGGTTAGAAAAAAGCAGTTACTCTCGATTATTTTTCCTGCTAGCAGAAGCAAAAGCGAACATACATCATGTTAGGGAATGACAGGATAAACATTTCTGGCCACCATAAGAGTGGTGAGCCCCAGTGGTGACCGTCACTCTACTGACCTTCACTTTGAAAGAAGAGTGGACGACAGCAGGAAAAAAAAAACATTCTTTTTTACATTTCAGCGTCGCATTTAAATAGTGTTTCTATAAATTACCACTCCAAGACTGTCACCTGAGAGGCCGAGAGTGTTGTAAGTTCGTGGCCATTGTGAGTCACATCACGAGAGAGCAACTGGAAGAGTCACTAGTGACCTGGACGACACTCTCCCACAGTCGTCACAATGGCCCCTCTGCTCTCCTGGAGAGAGAAAAATGATCCAGTCTCTACACTCGCTTATTGTCACACTCATGTCGACAGTGGTGAGTTGTCAAGTGTGTGTGTGTGTGTGTGTGTTGTGTGTTGTGTGTGTGTGTTGTGTGTGTGTGTGTGTGTGGTGTGTGTGTGTGTGTGTGTGTGTGTGTGTGTGTTGTGTGTGTGTGTGTTGTGTGTGTTGTGTGTGTGTGTGTGTGTGTGTGTGTGTGTGTGTGTTGTGTGTGTGTGTGTTGTGTGTGTGTGTGTGTTGTACTCACCTATTTGTACTCACCTATTTGTGGTTGCAGGGGTCGAGTCATAGCTCCTGGCCCCGCCTCTTCACTGATTGCTACTAGGTCCTCTCTCTCCCTGCTCCATGAGCTTTATCAAACCTAGTCTTAAAACTATGTATGGTTCCTGCCTCCACTATGTCGCTTTCCAAGCTATTCCACTTCCTGACAACTCTATGACTGAAGAAATACTTCCTAACATCCCTTTGACTCATAGGAGTCTTCAACTTCCAATTGTGACTCCTTGTTTCTGTGTCCCTCTCTGGAACATCTTGTCTCTGTCCACCTTATCTATTCCTCGCAGTATTTTATATGTCGTTATCATGTCTCCCCTAACCCTCCTGTCCTCTAGTGTCGTCAGGCCGATTTCCCTTAACCTTTCTTCGTAGGACAATCCCCTTAGCTCTGGGACTAGTCTTGTTGCAAACCTTTGCACTTTCTCTAATTTCTTGACGTGCTTGACCAGGTGTGGGTTCCAAACTGGTGCTGCATACTCCAGTATGGGCCTGACGTATATGGTATACAGAGTCTTGAATGATTCCTTGGTGAGGTATTGGAACGCTATTCTTAGGTTTGCCAGCCGCCCGTATGCTGCAGCAGTTATCTGATTGATGTGTGCCTCAGGAGATGTGCTCGGTATTATACTCACCCCAAGATCTTTTTCTTTGAGTGAGGTTTGCAGTCTTTGGCCACCTAGACTATACTCTGTCTGCGGTCTTCTTTGCCCTTCCCGATATTCATGACTTTACATTTGGCAGGGTTAAATTCAAGGAGCCAGTTACTGGACCAGGCTTGCAGCCTGTCCAGGTCTCTTTGTAGTCCTGCCTGATCCTCGACTGATTTGATTCTTCTCATTAACTTCACATCATCTGCAAACAGGGACACTTCTGAGTCTATCCCTTCCGTTATGTCATTCACATATACAGTGTGTGTGTGTGTGTGTGTGTGTGTGTTGTGTGTGTGTTGTGTTGTGTGTGTGTTGTGTGTGTGTGTGTGTGTGTGTGTGTGTGTGTGTGTGTGTGTGTGTGTGTGTGTGTGTGTGTGTGTGTGTGTGTGTGTGTGTGTGTGTGTGACTGCTGTTATTGTTGCTGCTACCGCTGTTGCTACTGCTGTTATTGCTGCTCCTGGCTGCTACTGCCTGCTGCTCCTGGCTGCTACTGCCTGCTGTTCCTGGCTGCTACTGCCTGCTGCTCCTGGCTGCTACTGCCTGCTGATTTTGTCTGTTACTCCCTGTGAAGTCTACTACTGTTGTTGTTGCTGTTTTTATCGCTGTTGTTGCTGTTTCTGCTCTTGCTACTCCACACTGGATCGACCGTCTAAGCTTTACCAAAAGGGAGACACTTCATTGAATACTAATTAAATAACTGAGACCGTGGTATTATTATTATTATTATTATTATTATTATTATTATTAATACGATGCGCAATACCTGAGAGGACCACAGAGCGCGATGTTTGATGGAGGCTCGATCCTCCGTCCGCTCGGTGAGCGACAAGCCAATTGATGCTTTAGGAAATATATATATATATATATATATATATGTGTGTGTGTGTGTGTGTGTGTGTGTGTGTGTGTGTGTGTGTGTGTGTGTATATAAAGATGGTACATCAAAATTTCTTGTTATTTTTAGAGACATGAATAATAACTGTTGTCTGCAAAATATAATCGTCACTGTAAATTATCAAAATTATCACTCTTTTTTGGTCCGTCTGAAAATAAATTATTATTTTTCGTAAAAGAGTTATTTAGTTTGATGCCAGGGAGGGGCGGGGTAGCTCCATTTTCTCGTAGCAAAGAGCCCTTTACCAACATCATAAAGGGGTAGGTGCTTGAGGGGAGGGAGGGGGATGTTTAATTAAGGGAAGAGAGGGGGTGTTTGAGGGGGAAAGGGGTAATTATAAAGGGGTATAGAGAAGTTTGTCGCCTATAACACTTCTCCAGGGTGAGGGACTAACTACCTCAAATCTACTTCTTCCTGCTGTCCCCATAGTCACCTCTGTAATCGACTGAAGAAGCCCATTGCGTGGGTGAAACGTTTCAGAAATGAAGACAACTAACTGTCGCACATGTTTTCCAACTCATCGCCAATGTTGCCAGCTCAGTACTCAAGCCCTCCGAGGACAAAACCAACTTCAGATGTTGCCAGAGCTGCGAGTCATGCTCAGAAGTCTTGAATATTGGCATTTGTACCTCTGTTACCGACCACAACTGAGTCATCATATCAATTTCCTGTCACGATTTTTACCTCTGGAGGTTCGTCATTAGGAAGACATAACATGTGTGGGACTGATTTACACGGGAAGATCATATATGCAGGGAGGAAATAAGGGAGGAGAAGGTGTCGTGGCTTTCAGTTGACGTAGGAGCCTCATAACTCACCTCCGTAATGGCGGTCGGGGGGCCAATTGCGAACTAGCAAACTAGAGGTTGTTTGTAAGGGTAATTCACATGATGGTTCCTGATAGTGTCTACCGGAAGCATAAGAAAACTCTCCCCATTGAGGTATAATTAAAGTTACAACGGTGTCTTCTCGGATTCGTGGGTGGATCGGTAATAAACGGTAGGTGTTGTAAATGGTCGCTGATGTAAACGGTTGCTGGAGGTGAGTTTATCATCAAGAACACCTGAAACGGTCGCATCCAGCACGCGACTCTGCCGCCGAAATGGATTCCAGTCCTACGGTTCCAGAGGGCTCAGGTTTCAACCCAGACAATCTAAGTGTTTCGTATTCCTTTCTTCCCGCGCTACGGGCACGTTTGGGCAGTATCTAAGCGTTTTGAGAACGTTTAAACACACAAGTTCTGGGAGCAGGACTCATACGGCGCAAGCCATCGAGGCCCTATAGGATGTTAACAATAACAACACCTAGGAGAGGAACCTCATGTTAACGTTTCTCTCTATCCTGGAGTATTGTCAAGTCGCTGGTGACGATAATCCAGGACAGAGCGAAACGTCATCGCTCCGTTTCGGATCATCGTGAACTGTACCAGCCAGGGTATTGTCACTTTTATTGTCCTAGCCAGGGTATTGTGACTTATTGTCCCAGCCACGGTATTGTAACGTTGTTACAGCCAGGGTAATGTGACTTTAATAGCTCTAGCCACGGTATTGTAACTTTTATTGACCAACCATGGTATTGAGACATTGTTCCAGTTACGAGATTTTGACTTTTATTGTTCCAGTCAGGGTAATGTGACTCAAATTGCTCCAGCCACGGAACTGTGACACTGATAGAGCCAAGGTAATGTGACTTTATTTGCTCCAGCCAGGGTATTGTTACTTTTATTATTTCAGCCAGGACTGTGACATTTCGCACAGTACTCTTTATTGTTCAGCCACGGAACTGCATGACATGTTAGCGAGCCACAGTACACTAGCTTTTATATCTTAAGGAGTTTACAGCACCAAAAATGAATAGAGGAAAGTATGCGCAGGGCAGGATCAGCTGCAGCCTGACCCAACTGAGCTGTTAACTGATTCTCTGTGTGACTTTCCCGAGCATTCGTCTGTCATAATGAATGAGAGTTGACTGTATCTGCACAGATCTGCCCGTATCCTGACACCACACTGCACCTGTTGCTGTTGCTGCTGCTGTTGTTGCTGTTGCTGTGTTTGCTGCTGTTGCTGCTACTGTTGTTGCTGTTGCTGCTACTGTTGTTGCTGTTGCTGTGTTTGCTGCTGTTGTTGCTGTTGCTGTGTTTGCTGCTGTTGTTGCTGTTGCTGTGTTTGCTGCTGTTGCTACTGTTGTTGCTGTTGCTGCTACTGTTGTTGCTGTTGCTGTGTTTGCTGCTGTTGTTGCTGTTGCTGTGTTTGCTGCTGTTGCTGCTCTGTTGTTTGCTGTTGCTGCACTGTTGTTCTGTTGCTTGTTGTTGCTTGCTTTGCTCTGTTGTTGCTGTTGCTGTGTTTGCTGCTGTTGTTGCTGTTGCTGTGTTTGCTGCTGTTGCTGCTACTGTTGTTGCTGTTGCTGCTACTGTTGTTGCTGTTGCTGCTACTGTTGTTGCTGTTGCTGTGTTTGCTGCTGTTGTTGCTGTTGCTGTGTTTGCTGCTGTTGCTGCTACTGTTGTTGCTGCTGCTGCTAATGCTGTTGCTGCTACTGATGCTGCTGTTGCTGCTACTGATGCTGCTGTTGCTGCTACTGTTGTTGCTGTTGCTGCTACTGTTGTTGCTGCTGCTGCTAATGCTGTTGCTGCTACTGATGCTGCTGTTGCTGCTACTGTTGTTGCTGTTGCTGCTACTGTTGTTGCTGTTGCTGCTACTGTTGTTGCTGTTGCTGCTACTGTTGTTGCTGTTGCTGCTACTGTTGTTGCTTCTACTGTGCTGCTGTTGCTGCTACTGTTGTTGCTGTTGCTGCTACTGTTGTTGCTGTTGCTGCTACTGTTTGTTGCTGCTGCTGCTAATGCTGTTGCTGCTACTGATGCTGCTGTTGCTGCTACTGTTGTTGTTGCTGTTGCTGCTACTGTTGTTGCTGCTGCTGCTAATGCTGTTGCTGCTACTGATGCTGCTGTTGCTGCTACTGTTGTTGCTGTTGCTGCTACTGTTGTTGCTGCTGCTGCTAATGCTGTTGCTGCTACTGATGCTGCTGTTGCTGCTACTGTTGTTGCTGTTGCTGCTACTGTTGTTGATGCTGCTGCTACTGATGCTGCTGTTGCTGCTACTGTTGTTGCTGCTGCTGCTACTGTTGTTGCTGCTACTTTTGTTGCTGTTGGTGTTATTGTCGCTGCTGTTACTGTTGGAAGCTTCGTGTTTCACAGCCACAGTGTCATTCAGAAGCGGGCAATTTGATGCTTTTGATCCAAGGAGTTGGAGTCACGCTTTCCTTGGATCAAACCTGGTTGCCTCACATTCCCCAAGCTCTATATGACCCCTTAAGTGTTTAGCGCTTTTTCCATGAATATTATGATACTCCACTAGTGTTCCCTCTAGAGTGGAATAGGTGTGGGAATGGGGGTGTGGGAATGGGGTATGGGAATGGGGAGTGTGGGAATGGGGAGTGTGGGAATGGGGTGTGGGAATGGGGTGTGTGAATGGGGGTGTGGGAATGGGGGTGTGGGAATGAGGTGTTTGGGAATGGGGGTATGAGAATGTGGTGCGGGAATAGGGGTATGGGAATGGGGGGTGTGGGAATGGTGAGTGGAATGGGTGATGGTTTGGGGAAATAGCGTGGGCGACAATCACGCCCAAATACACCCATTATTGACTCGTGGGCACCTGCTTATCCATATGTCGCTCCCACGCCACACCCACCGTCGATTCTCCATGTCCACGACCACACGCCCCCACATCACCCACCTACGCCCACCAATCTACAGCCAGATCTAAGAGTGTCGTTCACTCGACTCTCCTCACTGTCACTGTCCTGGGGCGCCCCCTTGGCTATCCCTTCATTGATATCCCTCCTAGGGCGCCCCCTTGGCTATCCCTTAGTTTATATCCTTCCTGGTGATTCCTATTCGATATCCCTTTTTTGATATCCCTCCTGGTGATTCTTATTCGATATCCATTTGTTGATATTTCTCCTGGTGATTCCTATTCGATATCCCTTTGTTGGGATCCCTCCTGGTGATTCGCCTTTGCTGTCCCTTCGTTGATATCCCTCCTAAGCGAAAAAGTAGATAGAGAGAGGGATATGGAAGTAGATACGGGCTGTGATAGAATGTCCACTCACAGGAGGAGTGTCACTGACTAATACTGTCATTACAATGGTATGTCCACTCACAGGAGGAGTGACACTGACCAATACTCTCATTACAATGGTATGTCCACTCACATGAGGAGTCACACTGACCAATACTGTCATTACAATGGTATGTCCACTCACAGGAGGAGTGACACTGACCAATACTGTCATTACAATGGTATGTCCACTCACAGGAGGAGCAGCACTGACCAATAATTTCGCCCCTCGGGGCAAAACAATCCAAAAACCTTCTGGCGAAACCTTATTTAGTGTGCAAATTTACTGTGTTCTAGGCTGAAAAAAAAACCAGTCCACAATTCGAAAAGTCTAAGAGTAAAATTTTTCCCACACTGAATAAAGTGTATCACACACAATACCAAGGACACCCAAGGGCCTCTTTAAAAGTTGACAAGGTACAGAGGCGGCTCCCAATCAGTCGGTGTAATGAACTGTAAAACGAGAAAAGTGTTACAAGATGGAAGATTGGAAATGAGTGGTGGTCCTGTATGATTACAGCCCGGGTGAGGTTGCATGTATCATTCGATTATAGATGTCTGTAGTTTACGAGGTCTGCCATTAAGCCGCCACCGGCTCAGCCTATGGTTAACCCAGACACTGGGTTGTTCCAGTGCTTTAAAAGCTCTTAACATTGCGTTCAAAGACTTCCTGTGGTCAACCCAGAGATCAGCACAGTGGCTCCTGAGATCGGAGGTTATCTCCCGCTTGCTTGCGCCGACGGAAGGACGGATTGAAGTGACTGGCGAGGTGTCGTCACCTCACCATCAATTCTTCCCTCTGCTGCATGACTGACAGTTCAATGTTTTGATGATTTATTGCCCCGATGGTGAGTTATGTATTCAGAGATAACCCCATCAAAGGAACGTTCCTTGATGCAGGAAAGGGGCTCTTGATGCCAAGAATTGGACCTGTATGCTCCTACCTTGAACTGAATCTGATTTCCTCCCATTTTCCCAAGCTCTGTATGACCCCAGTGGGGTTATACAGAAGAAGAAGAAATAAGAAGATTCCTGTACCCTACCATCCATCACTAATAAATCACCCATTAATAAACATTAACGTTAAGTATACAAAATAATCAAATGATTTTTTGTTTCTTTTCTGTGATTTGTACTTGAGAATTATGTAAGAAGAAAAAGAAGGAGAAATCTTTATAATAATTATTAACCCTTGAAGGTTAATAACCCATGATAGCGCACGGCTGCCAGTGTCGATCATTTCTGCTAGAAACCCGTCTCCTTTGCCAGGATAACTCCTAAGATTAACTGCTTACTTCTAGGTGAACGGACCCAGCATGTGTACATAAGGTGACCTGCCCACACGTCTCGAATCGCTCATATATTTTCGTAGCAAGGATAACCCAACAAAGCCGCAGAATGCGATGTATACAACCAGTGGTGTCCTCTCGTTAGGATGCGACCCACAACAGGCAATTAACACCCAGGTACCTGTTTTACGGCTAGGTGAGCATGGGCGGTAGGTGTAAGCAGGCTTATTCGTCTCAACCCGATCAAGAACAGAACCTAAATGCTCGCGCTGTTGAAAAAATGGGAAAAAAAACTAGTAGAAAGAGGAGGTTAGGTTAGATTAGGCTAAGATAGGTTAGGGTTAGGAATAGTCGATACAAACCTATAAAAACCTGCATTTAACCACAAATAGACACGTCTAGCAAACACTAAACTGATCACGTTTTTATACCTGGTGTGACGACGGTATTTACATAAAGAATCCAAACCTCTGTCCTAGAACTTATCCCAATGTGTATAGTTTCAAAAGAGGTTCCTGATCCCCCTTGTGGTTGGTGATCAGGTCACGTCTCCATACCACCAGCAGCATACAGACTGTCTCTGATGGGCAAGCCTGGGCCCATCTGAGGCACGTCAATAATAAAAGATTATCAACTGAAATTACGGTGTTTTAGCGAACGGTTGACGTTAATACATGAGGGTGTGTCATAATGGGGAGATGGGTAGTGGGTGGGGATGGGAGGGGAGGCCATGGGGATGGGAGATGGTATGGGAGAGGGTAATGGGTGAGGGGAGTGAGATGGGGGGAAATGATGGTGCGATTCGTTGCCCTCTGAGTCAACTGGGCAGGAATTGCTCTCCTTGCCATACCTTGCCCACCCTCACTACCACACCTTGCCCACCCTCACTACAACACCTTGCCCACCTTCACTACAACACCTCGCCCACCCTCACTACCACACCTTGCCCACCCTCACTACAACACCTCGCCCACCCTCACTACCACACCTTGCCCACCCTCACTACCACACCTTGCCCACCCTCACTACAACACCTTGCCCACCCTCACTACAACACCTCGCCCACCCATCCTCACTACCACACCTTGCCCATCCTCACTACCACACCTTGCCCATCCTCACTACCACACCTTGCCACCCTCACTCAACACCTGCCCACCCTCACTACACACCTTGCCCACCCTCACTACAACACCTCACCACCCTCACTACCACACCTTGCCCACCCTCACTACAACACCTCGCCCACCCTCACTACCACACCTTGCCCACCCTCACTACAACACCTTGCCCATCCTCACTACCACACCTTGCCCATCCTCACTACCACACCTTGCCCACCCTCACTACCACACCTTGCCCACCCTCACTACACACCTCGCCCACCCTCACTATCACACCTTGCCCACCCTCACTCAACACCTTGCCCACCCTCACTACAACACCTCCCCACCCTCACTACCACACCTTGCCCACCCTCACTACAACACCTTGCCCACCTTCACTACAACACCTCGCCCACCCTCACTACCACCCTTGCCCACCCTCACTACAACACCTGCCCACCCTCACTACCACACCTTGCCCACCCTCACTACCACACCTTGCCCACCCTCACTCAACACCTTGCCCACCCTCACGACAACACCTCGCCCACCATCTCACTACCACACCTTGCCCATCCTCACTACACACCTTGCCCACCTCACTACCACACCTTGCCCACCCTCACTACAACACCTTGCCCACCCTCACTCAACACCTTGCCCACCCTCACTACAACACCTTGCCCACCCTCACTCAACACCTCCCACCCTCACTACCACACCTTGCCCACCCTCACTACAACACCTCGCCCACCCTCACTCCACACCTTGCCCACCTCACCACACACCTTGCCCATCCTCACTACCACACCTTGCTTATCCTCACTACCACACCTTGCCCACCCTCACTACCACACCTTGCCCACCCTCACTCACACGCCACTCACTTCCACTGCCACTCCACCCTGCCACCTCACTACACACCTTGCCCACCCTCACTACCACACCTTGCCCACCCTCACTACAACACCTCCACTTGCCACCCTCCACCTACTACACACCTTGCCCACCCTCCACTCACACCTTACTCTCATGCCCACCTCACTATCACACCTTGCCCACCCTCACTACCACACCTTGCCCACCCTCACTACACACCTTGCCCATCCTCACTACCACACCTGCCCACCTCACTACCACCCTTGCCCACCCTCACTACACACCTTGCCCATCCTCACTACCACACCTTGCACTCATCCACTTGCCCACTCACACCACCTTGCCCACCTCACTCACCACACTCTGCCCATCCTCACTACCACACCTTGCCCACCCTCACTCACACCTTGCCCACCCTCACTACCACACCTTGCCCACCTCACTCCACACCTTGCCCACCTCACTACCACACCTTGCCCTCCTCACCTACCACACCTTGCCCATCCTCACTACCACACCTTGCCCATCCTCACTACCACACCTTGCCCATCCTCACTACCACACCTTGCCCATCCTCACTACCACACCTTGCCCATCCTCACTACCACACCTTGCCCACCCTCACTACCACACCTTGCCCACCCTCACTACCACACCTTGCCCACCCTCACTACCACACCTTGCCCACCCTCACCACCACACCTTGCCCATCCTCACCACCACACCTTGCCCACAGTCACCACCACATCTTGCCCATCCTCACCACCACACCTTGCCCATCCTCACCACCACACCTTGCCCATCCTCACTACCACACCTTGCCCACCCTCACCACCACACCTTGCCCACAGTCACCACAACACCTTGCCCACCCTCACCACCACACCTTGTCCACCCTCACCACCACACCTTGCCCACAGTCACCACCACACCTTGCCCACCCTCACCACCACACCTTGCCCACCCTCACCACCACACCTTGCCCACCCTCACCACCACACCTTGCCCCCTCACCACCACACCTTGCCCACCCTCACCACCACACCTTGCCCACCCTCACCACCACACCCTAATAATTCTGTGATCTCATAGAATTCTTTAATTCTACTTTGAATCAAATTTTCAAAGAAATTTTGCAATATTATTCTTCAAAGTTATATACTTTGATGCTATTGAAGGGCTCTGGATCAAAGAATTTGGATCAACCTTGACTGCTTCGCATTCCCCGGGTAGTGGATGATGATGATGATAATAATAATAATAACAAGAATAATAATAATAAAATAATAATAATATAATGAAAATAATAATAATAATTAATAATAATAATAATAATAATAATAATAATAATAATAATAATAATAATAATAATAATAATAATAATAATAATAATAATAATAATAATAATAATAATAATAATAAAATAATAATGTTAACAGTACCAATAATAATAATAATGGTGATAATATAATTGCAAGAGGCAGAATCCATACATAGCTTTAAGAAGAGGTACGATAAGACGAGAGAGAGAGAGAGAGAGCGAACCCAGTAGCGACCAGGAAAGAGGGGGGGGGAAGCAGGAGCTCAGACTCGACCCCTGTAACCACACACTGGTGAGTACACACACACACACACACAATCAGTGAAGAGGCGGGGCCAGGAGCTATGACTCGACCCTTGTAACCACAAATAGGTGAGTACGCACATTTTATTGGTTAAAAATGCAAAAGCAATGCCATGTGCCTAATTAATAATATTCATAAATACAGAAAGCTGAAGTAAAAGTCAAAATTGCGACCAGAAACGCCTATACTTCCCACAACTTACCTTCGGCTCTTCTGTTATATTTTAATTTAAATTGTCTTAAGCGTATCTGAAAATTTCAATTGTGAATAAAAGACTGTTGTATTTCATGATGTGGTAAACCCGTATGGATTTATCGCTTCATGCGGTTTCTCTCTCTCTCTCTCTCTCTCTCTCTCTCTCTCTCTCTCTCTCTCTTGGTCAGTTAGAAAGAACTCATTTAAAATTAAGTTCTTTCTAAAAAAAATTTCGTTAGGTTCGGAATGATTTTTGCGAAATTATTGCATACACAAATTTTCGTTTGCCTTATTCGGCAAGAAGAGCGTTGCTATTATATATATATATATATATATATATATATATATATATATATATATATAACAGTAATCAAGATCCCCTTCAAGGAACTGAACTTTCTCCTTCGGTAATAATGACTTTCTGGTAGGAATCAAATCTTCCTCCAGCAGGACTTCCTTTCCCGTCCTTAAAACAGGTCGTTTACATGCTGCAAGTGGATTCACAGACCTTCTCATGCAGGCAACTAGAGGGTCCAGCAGCTTAGAAGCTCAAGGCACTGACAGGACGTGGCGCAAGCTGCTGTTGTTTTGCAACTTCTGTCTAGCATTACCTATGCTAGGCGGGATATCGCTAGCCTGATCGGTCATCAAAGCGGTACGTAACTACCCTAAAGCAGATAACTTGATCTGTCTTCTCCGTCAACACAAGAATCATTAAAGGGGGTTCGAAGAAAGTGCCAGTGATGGCGAGAAAGTCTGCACACAGGTTAACAGAAATTTATAAGAAGCAAACGCAGTTGAAGCAATCGGAATAATCACCGGCTGCTTCAGTTTCAATCAGTAAGAGACAAGCATCCACACATAGCAGTTAGTGTCACCAACAACAGTTCTTCAGATGACCCCCACCACAGGGCTATTCTGCAAGAGTCAGATCTATTTCTTGAGGTGTGTACCCTCTTTTGACAGCCAAAAATTGGGCGAATACCACCAGCACCTGAGTTAAATTTTCAGGAAATCACCAATGGGATCAAGCAACACTTCTAGTGCGACTCGGAGGGGCAATAGGAACTTGCAAGGCAACACAACAGTACTCGAATTTCTATCTTCGTGTATTGCATCCATCAAAATAGTGAAGGTTATAGTACCACAATGCTTGCAAGGCTCTGTAGGAATCCACGACTCACAGTTTATCGAAGGCGCAGCGCAGTGGAATTTCCTTGCAGGCTCTTCTTTCAGACCAGCTTCTCTAAAAGACCATAAAAAGTTCCAGACATCCCCGGTGTGGAAAAATAATCATCCAAACTTAACCCGATAATGTCTCAAGAAAGGAAAAAAAAACTAGCTTCCTAGCAGTGAGAGCACTACATGCCAGAGACTTCTTCTTGGATGTCAATAATTCTTCCTTGAACACTCGCATCGACACTCAGGGCCATTCGTATTGATGTCACCACCCTCATGTGCTGACACACTTCTCAGGTGTTTCCTTATGTGTTTCTTATGTTAATTTTGTTATAAGTTTTACAGTTTTTGTATATTTGTATTCGTCTTCCTGCACGAGAAGAAGTCAATAGAAGTGATCCGCGACGTTTCCTCAAAGGAGAGAAACGTTCCGTTGACAGATGATTGGATAATAATTAATAAACTATTTAATTCAGCCGAGCACAAGACAGGTGTTATGAACAGATGTTTGAAGTTGTATGTGACATGTCCGTAGAATGTTTTAAGCCTTACCTCTCCCCCACGGTCACCCACGTTTTCCCCCACCCTCCCTCACGCCCGCCCCCGTCCACCCAAGTCCACCCACGTCCTCCCCCGCCCAGGGTCAAGGCTAACTCCCCCGACTCTCCGCTCATACATGTAATTATAAGCGGATATGGTCTCAATATCCGTCTCTTAATGTCTGTGAATTATTATTAATAAAGAGCGGACCATGGTAGAGGAATTCTTCATATGAAAGCTGCCATGAATATGCAACACTCTTGTGTTGATGCTTGGGTAATGTGAAGCCTCACTCCGTTATGTTGACCTGGCACTCCCTCAAGACCTCCACTTCCAATTCCACCTCCACCACCTCCACCTCCAATCCACCTCCACCACCAATCCACCTCCAGTTAATCCACCTCCGTCTCCACTTCCAAATCTGCCTAAACCTCCAATCCACCTCCACCTCCAACAGCCTCCACGCTGGAGGATGAGTGGAGATATTGTGGTTCTGATGGTCATTTAAATGTGATATAACTGCTCTTCCGGCAAGACAGCTATTGAATGAGTGATGGTGAATGTCTTTCCTTTTTTATATCGCCTTACTACATTGGAAAACCTCCAAAGTGGGTTTAAAAACCACTGTTGACAATCACATGAGAATAACTTGAAAGGTTATGTAGATAAGGGAGAATAATTTGAACAGACATCAAGCGACGTCAGAGAAATGGCTACTAGAAATCAATCTGGATAATTGCAAAGTAATGAAAGTTAGAAGGGAGAGAGAAGATCGGAAACGGAATATGGTTTAGGAGGTGAGACCCTACAGGCATTTCTCAAGGAGAAGGATTGAGGTGCGTACATCACACCAAGGATATCACTTGAAGAGTGAGATGACATTGTAAAACCAACGTTCCGTAGGAATGTAAGGTACCAGCAGTGTGCCTTAGCAAAGCAAAGTCACACTAACGTTCCGTAGGAAATGCAAGATGACACTGGCTCACCTCAGTAAGTGCAGTATGCTCCAGCCTGCCCCGCTGACGACCACGAGTAAATCACTGATAAAGACCGGGTCTTGGATGGAGGGGGGTGTTGCAATTTTAGCGTCGACCACCCTAGCCACTCAGGCAACATTAATTGCTACTCTAAGACCTTTAAAGAGGCCGTGTGAGGCGTGCTTAAATATATACCAGTCCATTGGGTAATTTCGCACCGTGATTTAATTTCAGAGATAACTACTAAAACGGCGTTAGATTTCGAGAAATAACATGATTGCAGCAGTAAATTACGGTAAATCATGACGGAGGTGTGATTTTTGGGGCTACAAAGACAGTCACCTCGTGGTTATATAAAAAAAAGGCCCAACACCCTGGAAGTCTTTCACGAGACTATCACTTACATAGGGACAGTAAAGGATATTTGTGATTATAGAGGGCGGGTCTTCTTAAAGAGATTACATCTGATTTAGCTAATGAAGCATTGTTATTTTATGGGTAATTAGCGAGTATTTGGAACTTACAATGATTCTTTGAAGGTTATTCACTTTTTTCCTCTCTCTAAGATGCATTGGGAACACTTGGTGTAAAGTGAGAGGGTATTCTTTTGACTTCACGCGGGCAGGAAGTCATTTATTGAAGTCTGTGTTGTGAATGAAGAGAACAGATGAGTATATTTTTCACCTCTTAAGTGCATATAAAAAGCGAAGTTGCACGTAGAGACACAGACCCCTTTAAAAATTATGTTATTGTCTAGGTTATCCCTGAAATGGCGAAGGGGAGACGCCTCCATCAACCTCATCCTTCTCTACTGTGTGTTGCCGGGGTAAGACTCAGGGACTGGGTTGGAAGCAAGAGGCGCAGGGAGAGAGAAGTGCTCACTAACGAGGCTCATCATAAAGCTAATCTCATTCCCGGGATAAACAATCCCGCCCTGGTGTAATTAGCTTGAAATATCAGATGATAAACTCCAATAACGGCGGTGACTACAAAAGAAGAGCTTCAGTGAATACAAAGAGAGTAACTCCTTGTTGCGCATTCAAACGGCATTCGTATAAGACAGAAATCTCCCTCCCTGTATGTGTTTCATGCATTAGCCTCACACATCATACTCCATCTGTAAATCTCCTGTGTGGAGATGCTGGCCGAGAGATAATCTTTCGAGTTGTTACTCTCAGATTTCGCATCTCGTCTGGGGTTGACGATGCTCCTTTCCGAGTGCCATCGATAACATCAATCTGCATGATGCATACGAGGCATCACTCAGAGCAAACAATGGCCCCTCGCTACAAGGAGGCGCAGTTCGTAAACAAGGGCCGCAGACAGGGGCTTGTTAATCAGCTGCTGCCTGGCTCCCATTCCTGCCTCTTGGACCCTAGGTGAGGGAGTCCCCTCAGACCTCCTGCTGCTGCTGCGTCTGCCTCTGCCCTCCCACATTCGTCACCACAATGCTGCTCTTCAGCATCATAACATCGAGGTAAACGCTCTTATAACCTTGCATCTATCAAATGCTACAATGATAAATCACGCCTAGCAGAAATTACGAGAATTTAAGTATCGTAGAAGCATTGTTTACTGAGTCAGGCGGGAGACAGCCGAGGAGGATTGCCCTGACAAGATTAGTGTCCCTTGTGAGGAATAAATAGAGAATCTCCCATTAGTATGGCAGCTGGGATACTCCACGGCCTTCCATTAGTATTTATTCGTTTAATGACGCTGGCTAGTACATCTATCAAGTTAGAGAACATCCCAACTGCACTGGCTTGCCAGAATTATTCATTAATTAAAGCAAGAACGATTATGAAGGTGCATTAAGAGGCTCGGTATTAGCAAAGGATAGACCACCACCCCTTGTACCCAGGAATACATGGAGAAGGTGGCTTGGTGGTGCTGTCTTGGCTTGGTGGTGCTGTCTTGGCTTGGTGGTGCTGTCTTGGCTTAGTGGTGCTGTCTTGTGTTGTCTTGGTGGTGCTGTCTTGGCTTGGTGGTGCTGTCTTGTGTTGTCTTGGTGGTGCTGTCTTGGCTTGGTGGTGCTGTCTTGTGTTGTCTGGGTGGTGCTGTCTTGTGTTGTCTTGGTGGTGCTGTCTTGTGTTGTCTTGGTGGTGCTGTCTTGTGTTGTCTTGGTGGTGCTGTCTTGGCTTAGTGGTGCTGTCTTGGCTTGGTGGTGCTGTCTTGTGTTGTCTTGGTGGTGCTGTCTTGGCTTGGTGGTGCTGTCTTGTGTTGTCTGGGTGGTGCTGTCTTGTGTTGTCTTGGTGGTGCTGTCTTGTGTTGTCTTGGTGGTGCTGTCTTGTGTTGTCTTGGTGGTGCTGTCTTGGCTTGGTGGTGCTGTCTTGTGTTGTCTGGGTGGTGTTGTCTTGTGTTGTCTTGGTGGTGCTCTCTTGTGTTGTCTGGGTGGTGCTGTCTTGTGTTGTCTGGGTGGTGTTGTCTTGGCTTGGTGGTGCTGTCTTGTGTTGTCTTGGTGGTGCTGTCTTGGCTTGGTGGTGCTGTCTTGTGTTGTCTTGGTGGTGCTGTCTTGTGTTGTCTTGGTGGTGCTGTCTTGTGTTGTCTGGGTGGTGCTCTCTTGTGTTGTCTGGGTGGTGCTGTCTTGTGTTGTCTGGGTGGTGCTCTCTTGTGTTGTCTGGGTGGTGCTGTCTTGTGTTGTCTCGGTGGTGCTGTCTTGTGTTGTCTGGGTGGTGCTGTCTTGTGTTGTCTGGGTGGTGCTCTCTTGTGTTGTCTGGGTGGTGCTGTCTTGTGTTGTCTTGGTGGTGCTGTCTTGTGTTGTCTTGGTGGTGCTGTCTTGTGTTGTCTGGGTGGTGCTGTCTTGTGTTGTCTGGGTGGTGCTGTCTTGTGTTGTCTTGGTGGTGCTGTCTTGTGTTGTCTGGGTGGTGCTGTCTTGTGTTGTCTGGGTGGTGTTGTCTTGTGTTGTCTTGGTGGTGCTGTCTTGTGTTGTCTGGGTGGTGCTGTCTTGTGTTGTCTCGGTGGTGCTGTCTTGTGTTGTCTGGGTGGTGCTCTCTTGTGTTGTCTGGGTGGTGCTGTCTTGTGTTGTCTGGGTGGTGTTGTCTTGTGTTGTCTTGGTGGTGCTGTCTTGGCTTGGTGGTGCTGTCTTGTGTTGTCTCGGTGGTGCTGTCTTGTGTTGTCTGGGTGGTGCTGTCTTGTGTTGTCTGGGTGGTGTTGTCTTGTGTTGTCTGGGTGGTGTTGTCTTGTGTTGTCTTGGTGGTGCTGTCTTGGCTTGGTGGTGCTGTCTTGTGTTGTCTTGGTGGTGCTGTCTTGTGTTGTCTGGGTGGTGCTGTCTTGTGTTGTCTGGGTGGTGCTCTCTTGTGTTGTCTGGGTGGTGCTGTCTTGTGTTGTCTGGGTGGTGCTCTCTTGTGTTGTCTGGGTGGTGCTGTCTTGTGTTGTCTGGGTGGTGTTGTCTTGTGTTGTCTTGGTGGTGCTGTCTTGTGTTGTCTGGGTGGTGCTCTCTTGTGTTGTCTGGGTGGTGCTGTCTTGTGTTGTCTGGGTGGTGCTGTCTTGTGTTGTCTGGGTGGTGTTGTCTTGTGTTGTCTGGGTGGTGTTGTCTTGTGTTGTCTCGGTGGTGCTCTCTTGTGTTGTCTTGGTGGTGCTCCCTTGCCTTGAGTTGTCTTGGTGATGATGACAGGACTTAGGATGGCATAGGCCTATGCGCCTACAAGGGGTAAAGACACTTCTCATAAAGACTGAATATTTTATTTTTAAGTTTTGGTGTATATCAAAACCTATTACAAATAAATCTTCAAATCTATCATCCAAATATATCCATCCATCCATCTACTTTTACTGATACCATGCGGCATTTTGTCAATAATAAATTTTCGGTTTACTTATTGCAATATACAACTATGGAAATGTAAACTAAATCGTTCATATCAAATATAAATTCTCTGTCTCGAGTATATTCATCTCCATCTTCATGTTTCTGCTTCAAATTTACCAGAGGCTGAGGGACTGGTCACAATTCACATGTTCCACCATATCCATAATTTAATCTTTGTACCGGATTGAAAAAAATATAAAAACCGCTGGCTGGCGAAACGTCTAAATTAATAAAAAATACCCAGATGTTACATATGTCTTATTCGTATCAGCTGTGAGCAGCATATCAGTTATATTGAAGATTATATTTTGCTCTCGTAGTGGCTAGTTTATTGTGCACCTCGTATCCATCCTGTGGACAGCAGTGGTTAGTTTGTGTACCTTATACCCATCCTGTGGATGTTAGTGGCTAGTTTGTACCTTATATCCATCCTGTGACGTTAGTGGCTAGTTTGTACCTTATATCCATCCTGTGGATGTTAATGGCTAGTTTGTACCTTATATCCATCCTGTGGATGTTAGTGGCTAGTTTGTAGTTCATATCCATCCTGTGGATGTTAATGGCTAGTTTGTACCTTATATCCGTCCTGTAGATGTTAGTGGCTAGTTTGTACCTTACATCCATCCTGTGGATGTTAGTGGCTAGTTTGTACCTTATATCCATGTTGTGGATGTTAGTGGCTAGTTTGTACTTTATATCCATGCTGTAGATGTTAATGGCTAGTTTGTACCTTATATCCATGCTGTGGATGTTAATGGCTAGTTTGTACCTTATATCCATCCTGTGGATGTTAGTGGCTAGTTTGTACCTTATATCCATGCTGTGGAGGGTAGCGTAAGAGTACTATATGGATACACAAAAGAACTAGGAACTAGACCCCCAAAAATGGATTAATAGAAATACATCTTAATTTATATCTACATTTGGCTTAAGTCGGTGGGAGAATTGGACCTGCCTCGCATGGGCCAGTAGGCCTGCTGCAGTGTTCCTTCTTTCTTATGTTCTTATATTTTTAAAGCAGATTCACTTCAAATTAGTTAAGCAAATTCAGACGTTTTCGAAACTCATCTTATTAGCAAAGTCGCTAATGGGTTGGTCGAAAATGCAGTCATTACTGAGAGAGAGGTGAACCGTTCTTGCCTAATGGTCAATGGGCAGTCTATTTTTATTATGCATACTTTTGTTTTTAATGATCTCTCACCACAGAAAGTAGTGATCGTTAACACAAGATTTACGCAGTGCAATTTACACGTTTGTAAATGCACCTTGGACGCCCTTGTAAATTATTGACTTACAGAGGACATGCTCTACAGTGACAACTCCCATTTCTTCACTGTTAAGCATTGCTGCAAATTCAAGCATTTCTACACACAGATATGGTTGAAAATGGTCATAGCAATTGTCTGCAAGAGCTACGGCTGCTCTCTGAATCTTTTCAAGAATCAAAGCTTCTAACAGCTGAATTGGGAATACATTAACTGCAGACAGTCGTAGTTCCGGTGTGATAGTAGATTGGTCAGTGATTGGTAAGTAATTAGAGCTGGGGAACACTCGTCTATGAAGTATCTTTGTATATTGTTGAGCTGCAGAAAATCAGTATAAACACTGTGTTTTAGCAACATTGCAGGATTATTTTAGAATTATTAATGCGTGTTGGACGGCCGTGGGCAGATGCCCACTTTGCTTATACCCAGATCTGTCCCTATTGGGGACAGATCTGGGTGTTGTGTCTTGGTGAGCCATCTTCTTGTGTTGTGTCTTGGTGGTGTTCCATTGTTTTGTGTTGTGTCTTGGTGATGCACCATCTTTTTGTGTTGTGACTCGGTGGTGTTCCCTTGTCTTGTGTTGTGTCTTGGTGATGCACCATATTCTTGTGTTGTGTCTTGGTGGTGCACCATCTTCTTGTGTTGTGACTTGGTGGTGTTCCCCTCATTCTGTGTTGCTGTCTCCTTGTCTTGTATGTTGGAGAGAGTCCTCAAAGAAGCTGCTCTCCAAATCCCACCTCTGCCACCATTTACCACACCTAGCTAGCTTTCTCAAAACCAGCGATGCTGCATAACTTGTGGCAGGCATCAAGGACACTCACGCAACTCCTTTAATCTGGCAGAGTCCTGACGTGTTTTATTCTGAGCAGAAGTGGACCTTATACTCATTTAGCTGTACGTGTTATAACGACAGTAAGTTGGCAGAGTTATCTTGTATGGACTTCATTTGTTTTAACCTGTTAATATTATTTATTTAGATATGTCATATGTATATGTAAAATATTTTCATTTAGTTATTTATTCATTTTTTTTTCTTTCTGTCTTTTAGGATATTGATACAATTCCTTTTTTTTAACAGCTTAGAGCTGTTACCTGCAACAGCTCATTTGATAGCTCTAAGTAGTAAGCAGACAGACTGAATATTATTTAGAAATAAGCGAGTTAAACTATTAAAAGCCGCCTTCAAGGTCATGAATGATCAGAACAAGACGAGTCTATAACAATCAGAGGCTTCCAGGTAATCAGTTTACGTATGCATAGTTGTACTCAGATACCCGCACGCTGGTCGTTATGTATTTTCTGTCTGGAGACCAAACCTGAGTCTTTTTGGTGACCGGCAAAGCGAGAGTACACATACCCGGGAATTGTTAGAAAGACTTGCTCTATAGATAGCAAAAAAAAAAAATAGCTTGAAACATATCAAGACTTGTTGCTAGTAGTGGTATTAAAATTTGAGAAAAATTACTTTGGGTACAAATCGCGTCACTTACAAGTCACTTCAGCAATGCTTCTTAAAAAAGGCAGAGCAAAGCTAACAAATATCAAGAGATATTAATCTGGCATACAAATCAGACGAAAGTCTACCATTTTTGACTG
>WNWK01000010.1:1342500-1357500 GCA_009830355.1 Cherax destructor
ATCTAGTGCGTGCCAGTAGACCTGCTAGTGAGCCCCGCCTCCTTTGACGCCATCTCCAACTACCGTAGTTCACTTCTGGCTCCAGTATATAAACCTCCTTTAACATGTCTCTACTACAGATCACTGGTACTTGCTCTTGCCACCCTTCTTGCTACAAGGATCCCTTCGACAGAGTGGTGACAGATGTCTAACACTCCCTGGTACTTCCTCCTGCCACCCTTCTTGCTAGAGGATTCCTTCGGCAGATTGGTGACAGATGTCTAAACACCCCCTGGTACTTCCTCCTTCAGGATCACGTGTGGCCTCTGCATTTAAATCACCTATTTCCTGGTGGCCTTCTTCACCGCCCTCTGCTACCCTCAGGCAACCTCAAAAACCTTCACTCACCCATTACATCCCTTAAACCCACATTGTTAAACATTTCGTAATGGAATCTACGAATTTTCTCACTCCTTACGAACTCTTCGCAGCAAGAAACACTCTAAATATTTACAACATTTTTGGTATGTTATGGATCGACGTAAAGTCATGCTTGATCTCACTCTCTTGAAGCAAGACTTTACAGGCTTTGTTTCGCTCTAAGCAGATACTGGTAAAGCAAAATAAATCTTATTAAAGTTTAGAGTCTTCTGCCGGTGCTCGTACCTGGCCAGACTTGAGGGTAAATATCTAGAAATAGTAAATCGTTAGTTTAATTCTTGTAAGTACACCCTTGTTCAAGGGAATTATTATTATTATTATTATTATTATTATTATTATTAGTAGTAGTAGTAGTAGTAGTAGTAGTAGTAGTAGTGGTGGTGGTGGTGGTGGTGGTAGTAGTGGTAGTAGTAGTAGTAGTAGTAGTAGTAGTAGTAGTAGTAGTAGTAGTAGTAGTAGTAGTAGTAGTAGTAGTAGTAGTAGTAGTAGTAATAGTAGCAGTAGTAGTAATAGTAATTATTATTATTATTATCATTATTAAATTCACAGCGAAGCTCTAAATTCCTCAGTGCCACACAACGCTTGAGAAAGAGAGGGGTTAAACAGTCATAACTCTCAAATTGCCTGGATCAAGAGACTTTCACTAGAATCAAGGCACTCCCTTTTAATGGAAACCTAGACATTATTTCTGGCACTTACTTCCGGCACTTCTGGTCATGATTTCTGACCCAGGGTTCGTTTTCATCTGCTGAATACCTCCAGAGCCCTGTTTTTATTGACTCCATTGTGGCGTTTAGTCTTGTATTCTCATGTCTAAAATACTCAGACATGTTGAATAGAGTATAATGAGACGCTGAGCTCTTATAAAGAGCGCTCCATGCATGTATATCAGGCCCCTTTCATCCATAATATAAGCACACAAGATGTAATATCCTCTAAATATAACGGAGCGAGATATGATGGAATGCTCTGGCCTCGATAGCTGTCTGTTCACCTCCCACCTGCCTGTCTTTATAGTGATTGACTTAACTGTCGTATATTCCAATTGACTGTTATTGATTATGAGTTATGCTAAGCTGCATGACAAAAAACAAGCTACGTACTTTATCCCTTATTCACCGTCATGCCTGACAAACTATCACAATAAATATGCTGTAATATTATAGTATTATCGATATATATTTGCTACAAAAATTATCTCGTAATTTGCTCTGTGTATACATGCAGTTACATGCATCTATAGAATATAAGAATTCTTTTTTGAAGGCCTCCCTTCAAGCCGATTTGATCCGTTTGGAATTATAAACGTGTTAGACGCGTCCAGGTACCTATTTTCCCATCAGCTTCGATGCCCAGGGGGACACGAACGCTGACGAACAGCTAAGAGGGTACCTACTTTCCTTGTCGTCCATCAGACTGACTACCCACCTCACAGTATACTTACATCTTGCATATTTTTTCAAACGTCGAACTCTTGTCTCGAGCGCCAGAGGAAAATGTCTTGGTATTAAATATCTGCCTTTTACGGGAGGCACGGAGGAGAGGGGGGCAATATCGTGTTTTAAAAATCTGGTGTTTATTGGGAATTATCGTCTTGATTATAGTAATGGTGTTTATGTCAGTCAGGAGTAATTATAGCCGAGTAAATGCATAAATTAAAACAAATATTAGGGCATTGAAAAAAAATTTGATTACTCTTATTTACGTAATGAAAAAATGGCCCATTGGCCACCACACAATGGCCACCATACAATGGCTACCATACAATGGCTACTATACAATGGCTACCATACAATGGCCACCATACTGGCTACCATACAATGGCCACCATACTGGCTACCATACAATGGCCACCATACTGGCTACCATACAATGGCTTCCATACAATGGATGCCATACAATGGCTCCATAGAATGACCCCCAATAGAATGACCCCAATACAATAGCTTCATTCAGTGACCCCCATGCAATAGCTAAATTCAATGATCCCCGTAGAATGGCCCCATCAGAATGACTCCCATATAATAGCCTCATACAATGATTCACATACAATGGCCCCATTCAATGACCCCAATACAATAGCCTTATAAAATGACACATACAATGGCCCCATAGAATGGCTCTCCTAAAATGATCCCCATACAATAACCTTATAAAATGACCCATACAAAAGCCTTATTAGCTTATGCAATGACCCCCATATAATGGTCCCCTTCAGTGACCCCATTCAATGGCCCCATTCAATGACCTCCGTACAATGACCCCATATAATGACCTCCATGCAATGGTCCCATTCAATGACCCCCATACAATGGCCCATAGTATGGGGGATTTCAGTTAAGGTATGAAGTTTCTTGTCTAGGACACAAATGAGAGTCTACTCTCCATAAGTTATGACTCTGTGTGTTAGCTCAGTGAAGTCCCCTCGTCCCTGGGGGGGAGCGAAACGTCGCCTCAGTGAATGTGCTAATAGTGTATGTGTGTATTGCACTCAAATGCCCCTGTGTTAATGACCAGTGATAACTTGTAAATACTGATGTGTGCAGTGTGTAAACATACACATACACGGGGCCAGGAGCTATGAATCGACCCCTGCAACCACAATTAGATGAGTACACACACACACATATACGTACACACACACATAAGAATGGAGGAGCGCTGCTGCAGGCCTACTGGCCCATACAAGGCAGTCCTTATCAAAACTACCCAAGTATTTGTCCAACCTTTTCGCAAAGCTACCGAAGAATTTGCTTTCGTTCACACACACACACACACACACACACACACACACACACACACACACACACACACACACACACACACACAGCCTAGGGGGCCAGAGACTACAAACTTCAATCAAAGAAAAAGATCTTGGGGTGAGTATAACACCAGGCACATCTCCTGAGGCGCACATCAACCAAATAACTGCTGCAGCATATGGGCGCCTAGCAAACTTAAGAACAGCATTCCGACATCTTAATAAAGAATCGTTCAGGACCCTGTACACTGTGTACGTTAGGCCCATACTGGAGTATGCAGCACCAGTTTGGAACCCACACCTAGCCAAGCACGTGAAGAAGCTCGAGAAAGTGCAAAGGTTTGCAACAAGACTAGTCCCGGAGCTAAGGGGTATGTCCTACGAGGAGAGGTCAAGGGAAATCGACCTGACGACACTGGAGGACAGGAGAGATAAGGGGGACATGATAACAACATATAAGATACTGAGAAGAATTGACAGAATGTTCCAGAGATGGGACACAGCAACACACACACACACACACACACACACACACACACACACACACAACCTAACCTAACCTAAGAAGAGGTATGATGAAGCTCATGGAGCAGGAAGAGTGACCTAGTAGCGACCAGTAAAGAGGCGGGGTCAGGAGCTGTGAATCGACCCTTGCAACCACAACTAGGTGAATACACACACACACCTATTTTTTGGACAGTCTTCACTCCTAGTGGAGACCTATTTTACACCCCGATGGCATGGTGGCTATGGCTCTTGCTTCACGCACGGAGGGCCCGGGTTCAATTCCCAGCGGAGCCGAAACATTTCGAAGTATTTCCTTACACACACACACACACACATATATATACAACAGGCCTAGTGTCTAATCGACATGTGCCTAGGACAAAATGGACAAAATGGTAACTAACTAACACCTCGTAACTACCGTATATAGTTCGTGCATCTTATGACTCAGTTGCATGATCAATACTGGCAATTGACCCAGCTGGCTTTCCACTTGGGTTGGCATTGGACGAGGCAAAGTGAAGGTAAACACTCCAGCAGACAGCCAGACAGACCAGCGTACACCCAGACAGACAGACGGAAAGGCAGACAGGAAAAACTACGCACGTCCAAACAAAGGGCGTATAAACAGTCGTGTGTACATATGGATAGAGTCAGACTCAATATTTTCTAATTTTGGTGGGTTAGCTGAACCTGCTTCCGAATGAAGGAGGGAGGTCACAGCCCCAGCGGTCTGGTTCCAGACCAGGCTAATCAACCAGGCTGTTGGTGCCAGACGCATGTAGTCTAATGTATGCACCACAGCCTGGCTGATCAGGAACTGACTTTAGGAACTTGTCAGTTTCCCTCATGAAGACAGGAATCTGGTGAAAGGACAAGAGTGCAATTACGCAATTACAAGAGCTCTTATTTTCCCTCAGCTCACTTACAGGCCAAGAGCTCTTACAGGCTCTTTTACAGGTCAAGAGCTCTTACAGGCTCTTTTAAAGGCCAAGAGCCTTTATCTTCATTTATTTCCTTATTATTAGTAGTAGTAGTAGTACTAGTACTAGTAGTAGTTATAGCAACAGCGTGACTATCGTCTGGAAAGTATAAATGAACTACAAATGTATGGCAGGACGACAATGTAATAATGGCAGGACAGAAAGAAAAAAAAAAGTCAGGAGAAACGGGAAGAGAAGAAGGAAAATAGAACCAACAAAAGGAGAAGCAACAGGAAAAGGAGGAGGAGAAAGAATATAGAAGCAATAGGAGGAAAGTAGGTGAAAACTCCTAGGTGCTAGACTGCTTAAGGACATCCTTTCACATAACCTCTGAGTACGTTGAAAAGTGACGGAAGAGGGTGATAGGAGGAGATGGTGGAGGAGGAGGAGATGTTGGAGGAGGAGGAGGAGATGGTGGAGGAGGAGAAGATGGTGGAGGAGGAGATGGTGGAGGAGGAGGAGATGTTGGAGGAGGAGGAGGAGGAGATGGGGGAGGAGGAGGAGATGGTGGAGGAGGAGATGGTGGAGGAGGAGGAGTAGTAGGAGGAAGGGATGGTGGAGAAGGAATAATAATTACAATAGCAATAGTAGTAATTCTAATATTAATAATAATTATTTATTATTATTATTCTTATTATTATTATTATTATTATTATTATTATAAAGAGAAGAAAAAGGAAAGAGGAAGAATAAGAAAAAAGAAGAAAGAAGAAAAAGTAGAAGGAAAAAAAAAAAACTTTTCCAAATATCACGTCGTAGTTTCCACTCCCATAAAACTTTTCTGAATACGTTTTCCTTCAAACAAACGCTGTCTCTTTAAATAATCCACTTTCGGGAATTCACTGCTGTCAATCTGTTTCCTGATAATGAGCCCAGCAACTGACTCATTATGGCTGCAACTTGAAGGGTCATCCGGTATTATGGTGCGTATAAAGACATTCATCTTTTTACAGGGGCATTGGGGCTTCAGGAGGTACTGTGTCCAGAGGCACTCTTTGTGTGCTGGTGTTGGCAGCAGGAGTTCTGGGGTAGATAGGCGGAGAGGTGTTACGTTGCGAGTGCCACTTGGCTCAGTTGTCACTCTTCTGAAAGCCCTTGGAAAGATCTCTCTGAGGAGAACTTTACGCCACGATGAACTCCTATAGCAGTGAACGTGGTAAGTGGAATTATTCGTGTGTTAAGACTAAATTATATGTCGATTTTATCGACTAAGCGGCTAGTTTATTGTGCATCCAATATACATCTTGTCGACGGTAGTGGCTGGTTTATTGTGTACCCATATAGCATATGGGTACACAGAAGGCCTAGGAACTAGGCCCATAAAGCGTTAACGGGAGTAAATCTGGATGTGTATCTACAATTTGTTTTATCTGCTACAAGCAAATTTAGAATATTTGCTTAAATGTCTGGTATAACTTTCCTTCAAAGGAAATTTCTTTGGCTAATTTATCAACTTCATTAAGGAGTAATTCATTGTGGCATAAAATTCATAAAAACAATTACATTAATTCCCTTTTCTCTGATTTTTTAATATTTATACCTAGCTTTTCCAATGAGCATATTGTTAGATTCATTATGTGATTCAAGAGCTTCACTTATAACATAGAATCACTAATAATCGAGGAGTCAAGCTCAGTGCCATAAGTTAACTTTAGTGCCATTAGGATGTCAAACAATTCAGATTGCAGTATAGAAACCTAGTTGTTAATTCTTATGCCTGACTCAACAAGGCTGCTATAGGTCTTATCTAGGGGAGTTGGCAACAAGAGCAGATGCAGCCCAGCTAGTATATTCCTGCTTACATCCATCAGTGTATATATATATATATATATATATATATATATATATATATATATATATATATATATATATATATATATATATATTAGATATATATATATGAGATAAGATGGGGTGGTAGGGAAGTGGAATATTCAAATGGCTTCAGGAAGAAATCCAAATATTCTTCCTTGAAGCCTTTTATCCACTTCTCCGAGGCTATGGGTCCCACAATTTGCACCAGAGGTGGACCCCATCATATATATATATATATATATATATATATATATATATATATATATATATATATATATATATATATATATTGAGATATATTATTACTAATAGTTTAGGAGAAATTTCTTCTTGATTAGTTGCCTTTGCAAGTGATTTAAGGAAGGGATTACTAGTGATGAGTTTCTTGGGATGGGTTTTCGGGTTTGTGATATTAAATGAACACAATTCTCATGGAGGGGAGAAATGCTTTTCTTGTTTACAGAGACACAGTTTGTGAAGGTTATGGAACAAGATAAGTACATGTTTTCACAAACTATTTAGATATATGCTAATTTACTTCTAGATATTTAGAAAGATTCATCATGACAGTGTCTGATTCATTTCTTAACATTTTAATATCAACTCCAGTGTTTATCTCGATCAGCTTCTAACTGATACTAGGACTAAAGGTTCTTTCCTCATATTAAGAACCTCGGTAGTTTAAGGACAGCCAAGAAAAATTCTAAGGGCTTCGATTAGCATTATCTCAAGGAGCCGGAGATCATTTTCTTTAACATTAACATGGACGCATCATAATCAATTAAGGCTCTAACATAGGCTATGTACATCATTCTCATTATTCTCACATTACCACCATAGTTGGGGTTGTAGCCAGCAACAGCTTTGAGAGCATTTAGCCTATCTTTGCATTTCTTATTTGTAAGTTTTAACGTAACTGAAGTTTTAACCCAGCATAAAGATGAGTGGAGCATGGAGTTTGCTTGCAACTTAGTCTTAGATGATGTGGGTGGAGCATGGAGTTTGCTTGCCACTTAGTCTTAGATGATGTGGGTGGAGCATGGAGTTTGCTTGCCACTTAGTCTTAGATGATGTGAGTGGAGCATGGAGTTTGCTTGCCACTTAGTCTTAGATGATGTGGGTGGAGCATGGAGTTTGCTTGCCACTTAGTCTTAGATGATATAGGTGGAGCATGGAGTTTGCTTGCCACTTAGTCTTAGATGATGTGGGTGGAGCATGGAGTTTGCTTGCCACTTAGTCTTAGATGATGTGATGAAGTCCAGTCGATTACACATTTCTTGACCTTCATTAAGAATGGTAGTCGTTTTCTTATGCCCTGTTGTATTGTTCATATCATTAGCATAGCTTTTAGCTATATGCTCACTAATAACCCACATGAGACAGAAACTCAGAAAATTAATTGGCCTACAAATTTCGACCCCACACTGGGCTCCTTTTCAGCAAAACATAAAATTTCCAGAGCTTCTGTCTCCTTGTGAGTTATAATAGAGCATTAACAAGTGTTCATTACACTTTAACATCAGCTCTATGTTGTTTAGGTGAGGTAGTTAGAGCATTTAGGATTGTATTAAGACATTAAATACCTGGGACTGAGAAGAAATTATATTCACTACATTGTCTCCTATACAGATTTCTGCATACAAGTTCAGTATTTATTTCGCAAGTGTACGAATGGATGCTAAATTATCCATATCAGTTGAAGTAATGAGTCTTGAAACGGTGATGATTGGCCCACTAGTATGGTCTTGAAGTCCAGGTCTTCAAGACTACATTGGACCAGTAGGTCTGCTGCAGGACTCCTTCTTTCTAATGTTTTTTTTTTTATGTATATCTCAGTGATGATGGTCCCCCAATGTGGTCTTGACAACCAGGTGTGTGTATCTCAGTGTTGCTGGTCCACCAGTGTGGTCTTGACGACCAGATCTGTGTATCTCAGTATTGCTGGTCCACCAATCAACCAGATGTGTGTATCTCAGTGTTGCTGGTCCACCAGTGTGGTCTTGACGACCAGGTGTGTGTATCTCAGTATTGCTGGTCCACCAATCAACCAGGTGTGTGTATCTTAGTGTTGCTGGTCCACCAGTGTGGTCTTGACGACCAGGTGTGTGTATATCTCAGTATTGCACCAGTATGCTAGACATTGTTTTCAGACCTTCGAAAACACCAGAGCTCTCCTGTACATATCTAACCGACTGTTTACGTTCAGGTGTTCTGGTTGTGAGACCACGAGCTGTCTCGCCCACATAAACTAACCCACAAGTACATATCTATCTGATAGCTTATGGTCATCTATTCTAGTTACGAGATCACGACCGGTTTCATCCGTGTAAACTGAGTGACAATCGTAGCATGGTATTTGTTGCATACTGAAAGGTTTTGGCGTTGAAGCGAATCTTGAGGTTTATTGATAAGTAATTTACTGGTTTATTGAGTTAAGAAGAGGTCACTTCTTTACTCTTTTGCTATTATTATTATTATTATTATTATTATTATTATTATTATTATTATTATTATTATTATTATTATTATTGTTGTTGTTGTTGTCATAAAATTTTTGGTAAAACGCTAAACCTGTGAGGGGTAACACAGAGCCTTGGGAAAGGAAAGTAATCAGGTTTATTCCAAAGAAGTTAAGGTGTAGCTCCAAATCCTCGGATCAAGCGTCCTTCGTCAGCATCAAGGAACTTCCATTAAAGTTAACTTTTTTTCCATTCTCAGATGAGTACGTTCTTGGTGGAAGTGGCACTTCCGGCACTCCCGGCACTTCTGGCACTCCCTGCACTCCCTGCACTTCCGGTACTCCCGGCACTCTTGGCACTCCTAGCAGTTACTACCGTGCTGAACAGAAGAGGCTAGTGAATTTCACTTTTCGTGTAATTTTGTGAGTGAAGGGGCAGTAAACCCGCAGGAGTCATGTGCCTTGGAGAATAGAGTTTATTCTGAATTATTTTTTAATGCATATGAAGATTTTTTGAACTCTCGAGAAGATATTTTGTTTTGTCAGGTCTCCATAAATACCACCAAAAAAATGGAATTGAAAATAGGACGAGGTTCGGGTCGGTCCTGGTCCATTACCGTGAGTTTTAGAGGACCAAGACTGTTCAAAACATCGTTCAGCTTAATTAAATTGATTTCCAGTCAGAGGGTTGGTCGTGAATATATTCCGGCCATGGTATTAGTTACTTCTTTAGCGCGTACAAAGCTTCCAGCTTTAGAGTAATGGTGTGTTAAAGCTGACTAATTAAGCTGTATTGCGTTTGGAAAGCTTCGAAGACATTTCTGTTCTGTGTTTAATTTTTTTAATTTTACGAAATTGGATACATCAGCAGGGTGCTGCTTCCTTCCTCTGTATAATAATTACACAATGTTCAGCGGCAAAGCCTAAGAAGGGGGGAAGGGGCAAGAGGGTGCGCCAGCCCCCCTATAATTTTCAGACTCCCAAAGCTCCTCCACGTATAAATAATAATAACAGAAACGTGAGTTTTAGGACAATTCACCTAACCCCTTTCCCCTTCTACCTAGCCCCCTCTACCTTTCACCTAGCCCCCTCTACCTTTCACCTAGCCCACTCCCGCTCACAGGAAGACTTATACCCTTAACGTTATTCTCATCTTCCTACTGAAGTATACCAGCTTAAGGTGACAGATTTTAAAACTACGTAACCCGTCCTGTGTGACGGAATATGTCATCGAAGCATAGCTAGCTTTTGATCCCACTGTGTAACTATCTTACAGTGTGGTATAATAGCATACTGGCAGTGTTCCCACCACTGTGAATCTGTCATATAGAAAACTGTAGCAGCTCACTGCACAAGCATCTACCTTTGCTGTACAAATTAAGGTAACCCTTAAGCTCTTTTCCTACGCTGTCAACACAGCGCTTTCAGCATTAAATTATTTAGTTATGGGTGTTTATGTCTGTTGTTTTAGGAGGAAGGAGATGTTGAAGACGACTCTCCAGCAAGAGAAAGAAGAGAACCATAGAATAGCAGCTGCTTTGCTTGCAGAAGGAGCGATATCAGAGGAAATACGGCGGAGAATGGTCAACGTGGAGAGAAACATTGCTCGTCACTCTGAAGAGAATAGGGAAAGAGACAGACAGATTGAAGAGTGTGACAGGGATTATGCACGCCTACGAGATGGCATACAACTTCTGGTTGAAGGGACAGGAGGGTATATGCCAGGAAGAGCTGCACTCGTCAGTCTCTTGAGAAGCGACCTGGGAAGAGGTCCAACCATGCTGGAACCTCATCAATTACACCAAGACAACTTTGATGGAATACAACGTATGCCGATGCCTCCCTTATTCCATCACCAACATGACCAAGGGCATCCTGGTGGAGCATCATTTATGCATTGAGCTATACCACCTCAAGACCAGTCTGTGGCCAGTGACTGCTCTTGTGGTGGTGAAACATACATACTTAACTTACCTTCCTGGGATATACCTGGAGGGCACTCCGAGGGTCAACGCCCCCGCGGCCCGGTCCATGACCAGGCCTCCTGGTGAACCAGGGACTGATCAACCAGGCTGTTACTGCTGGCCGCACGCAAACCGACGTACAAACCACAGCCCGGCTGGTCAGGTACTGACTTTAGGTGCCTGTCCAGTGTCTTCTTGAAGACAGCCAGGGGTCTTTTGGTAATGCCCCTTATGTATCCAGTTTTGGGCCCTGACACTTATTGTGTTGTCTCTTAGCGTACTCATGGCGCCTCTACTTTTCATTGGGGGGATGCTACACTGCCTGCCGAGTCTTTTCCTTTCGTAGGGAGTGATTTCAAGAGGTAGATTTGATACTAGTCCATCTAGGATTTTCCAAGTATATAGTATCATGTATCTCGCTTTCGTTCCAAGTCGAGGGCCTTCAACCGTTCCCAGTAATTTAGGTGCTTTATGGTATTTATACGTTTAATAAAAGTTCTCTGAACATTCTCAAGGTCTACAATTTTGCCAGCCTTGAAAGGTTCAGTTAGTGTACAGCAATATTCAAACCTAGACAGAACAAACGATTTGAAGAGAATCATCATGGACTTGGCATCTCTAGTTTTAAAGGTTTTCATTATTCATCCTATCATTTTCCTAGCAGATGTAGTAGATACATTGTTATGATCTTTGGAAATGAGATTCTCTGACATTATCACTCCCAGGTCCTTCACATTAGTTTTTCGCTCTATTGTGTAGTTGAAATTTGTTTTATACTCCGATATAACTTTCATTTCTAGTTTTCCATGTGAAGTTAAAATATTTTCAGAGAACGCCTTCTTCTTTCTCTTCTTCTTCTTCTTCTTCTTCTTCTTCTTCTTCTTCTTCTTCTTCTTCTTCTTCTTCTTCTTCTTCTTCTTCTTCTTCTTCTTCTTCTTCTTCTTCCTCTTTTTTTTCTTCTTCTTCTTCTTCTTCTTCTTCTTCTTCTTCTTCTTCTTCTTCTTCTTCTTCTTCTTCTTCTTCTTCTTCTTCTTCTTCTTCTTCTTCTTCTTCTTCTTCTTCTTCTTCTTCTTCTTCTTCTTCTTCTTCTTCTTCTTCTTCTTTTTTTTATTTTTTCTTCTTCTTCTTCTTCTTCTTCTTCTTCTTCTTCTTCTTCTTCTTCTTCTTCTTCTTCTTCTTCTTCTTCTTCTTCTTCTTCTTCTTCTTCTTCTTCTTCTTCTTCTTCTACTTCTTCTTTTTCTTCTTCTTCTTCTTCTTCTTCCTCTTTTTCTTCTTTTTTCTTCTTCTTCTTCTTCTTCTTCTTCTTCTTCTTCTTCTTCTTCTTCTTCTTCTTTTTATTTTCTTCTTCTTCTTCTTCTTCTTCTTCTTCTTCTTCTTCTTCTTCTTCTTCTTCTTCCTCTTCTTCTTCTTCTTCTTCCTCTTCTTCTTCTTCTACTTCCTATTCGTTTTTCTTGCTGTTTTTCGGGGGGAGTCAACGCCCCCGGTCTGGTAACACAACATCATGCCGGTACAGGGCTCTTGATCCAGTGAACTAGAGCTACCCTCCACCCACCTTCCTCGGAACGTACCTGATTCCCTTCTTTTCCCCGTAAATTTAATAAAAAACAACTACTGTAAACAACAATAGCAACAACAACAAACAGAACAACAACAAACACCAACATCAACAACTGTAGCTTGAATTGCTTAATGACCCATACGGGTTAGGTGCTTGCCTTTAAGAATAATAATAATAATAAATTTGGATTTTACTGATAATCGTTTAATTAGTCCTGAATGTTTAAGTGTTGATCCGAGAACTGGTGAAGAGGTCATGATCCAAGGACTTGGATCTACCCTCCTTCTCCTTGGATCAAACCCTGATAGCCTCTCATTCCCCAGATGCTGCATGGCTCCTATATAATAATAATAATAATAATAATAATAATAATAATAATAATAATAATAATAATTATAATAATAATCTCAACAACAGTGCCACAGGTGTTTGACCAAACTCAACACCTGCAGTGCTATCATATGACTTATGTCAGTACCACCACCAACAACCTGATTGTTCCTCTGTCAGGATATTTATTAATATTATTTAATCTATATATTCATTTATCCAGCTATTTATTTATGGTCATTTATGGGAATGAGTTGGACCTGCCTAGCATGGGCCAGTAGGCCTGCGGCAGTGCTCCTTCTTTCTTATGTTCTCAGTCACCGCACGGACTTGTGTAGGTTCGGTACTCCGTTCGCTGGTGCCCAGGTGTACTAACTTACTGTACTCACGTAGCTACCCGGGCAGGTGAAAGTTCCGTAAGATGTCGCAAGTCTTTCAACAGGTAAGAGTTTAAACGTAGTGGTTAGTTGCGATACTCAGGGATTTGCAGCTTCGTTGAAAAATGATGTTAGTGATGTTAGTTGACGTCAGTTGATGACCCAGACTAGATGATCATCGTCAGTTACATACACACACACTAACACTAACACGTACACGTACACGTACACGTATCAACTACACAAGGGGTCATTAAGGCTGCATTTCGCCTGTTCACCACCAGTCAAGAATACTTTAATGCACAGAGTTGGGAGGAAACTCTCAGGATATATACACACTGAGAATCATACACCTCATGGTGTATAATCTTGTATCATTACTTTCTAATATCATGGAAGTTAATGGATATTTGCAAATCTATACTTTTTGGCAAGGGAAAAATATGGGGGAACTCTAAAACTGTGTTTATGTCTACCCAAGAGAATTTTTGTATTAGTATTCTGCATAATTTGGCATTTTCCCAACTTTTACAAGACCAAAATTCCTGAATCTTGGCTAAAATGAAATGTATCAGGTCGATTGTAGGCCTCACTGGCCAACTCCATCGAAGGAGTCTTTATTAAGCAATAAACTTAAATTTACCACTCAAATACGTATAAATACTTATCAAAACGCAATGGAAAAGCGGAATAATGAAGACCAAAATTTGAAGGAAATGGTGAAGCCCCTAGTGATTCCTTGGTGCTTCCTGTACTGTGTTCTGTCACAGTTCTTGGGCCGGGTTTTTCCGTGGCCTGATACACTGAGTTGTTTTTTTTTTCGTTTATGGGTCATCTTTGGATTCTATAAGGCAAGGGAATAGTTATTTGTTTGTACAGATAGAGCTGCAGGCTCTCTGTGAGAGAGCCTGCAGCAGGTGACAGACCCGCACTGCACTATTCTGAGAAAACTTCCCCTCACTCCTTCAGTTGCAGCCTTGCAACATTGCATAGCTCCTGATGACGCACTGAGAAGTGTGAAAGTACTTGAGCTGAAGATTTCCACCCCCGAGGCTTGTCTTGCAAAAATATATATATATATATATATATATATATATATATATATATATATATATATATATATATATATATATATATATATTATAAGTTACTCATCACTACAAAGAGAATCCAACAAATTAGAGCAATTTCTTTCCTGCTAAAACACTATGAAGGATATTCACTGTAAGGTTGCCGGGATTTCCTGGAACTTTCGGAGTGAGTCGATGGTGTGACCACTGACCTACGGACATTACAGCTCCTCATAACGTTATGCTTTCCTCTTATATCGTTCAAAATAGTCTCCAGCTGCTAGAGGAAAATACACACGCCGCGGAAAAAAAAAGAAATCATGCATAGGGACGACGTTTCACCCTGTGTAGAGCTTTGTAATGTCTCGCTCTGTGTAGAGTTTTGTCATGTCTCGCTCTGTGTAGAGCTTTATCATGTCTCTGTGTAGAGCTTTATCACGTCTCTGTGTAGAGCTTCATCATGTCTCTGTGTAGAGCTTGATCATGTCTCTCAGTGTAGAGCTTTATCATGTCTCTGTGTAGAGCTTGATCATGTCTCTGTGTAGAACTTGATCATGTCTCTCAGTGTAGAGCTTTATCATGTATCTGTGTAGAGCTTGATCATGTCTCTGTGTAGAGCTTGATCATGTCTCTGTGTAGAGCTTGATCATGTATCTGTGTAGAGCTTGATCATGTCTCTCAGTGTAGAGCTTTATCATGTCTCTGTGTAGAGCTTGATCATGTCTCTCAGTGTAGAGCTTTATCATGTCTCTGTGTA
>WNWK01000010.1:1365000-1437087 GCA_009830355.1 Cherax destructor
TCTATGTAGATATATGCCATTTATGTCGAGTGAAGAGTTCAGAAGAAATGTATAAATCTTTCAACTCTTAACTTAGACCAAAAAAAGGAACTCTCAACCTTTCTTATATTACACATATCTTACTTTTTCTGCATAGCTCTCCCTCACTCTCACTCTCCCACCCACTCTTACACCCGCTCACTCACACCCTCACTCATACACCTCTCTTACACCCCTTCCTCACACCCCCGTCCCCCTACCTCTTCCCTAATAACCAAATTACCTCGGAAAAAACAAGTGTCCATCTTTTTTTTTTTATAAATTCCAGAGCACTATCCCTCACCAGACCCACACAGGATAAAGCGTGCTCTTTCAAACGAAAACAAAATAGACTCGTTAGTGGTCTTTTAATAGCCTTCAATGAAGCTCATCAGCCAGAGATAAATTTATAGCCATGAGTTCGAGATTTATGTCTTCCCAGGTCTAAGCGATGACGGTTTATGGGTGGATTAACACAGCTATTACCAGAGGTTCTGTCCTCCGCTCGATGCGCAGATTCACTCATAAATTGTCGGGTGTTCTAGGAATATTGCGCATTTTTATGGGTGTGTAATTCGGAATTTGGTATATAGAGTTTGGAGGGTGGGCGGGGCTGGTCGCGTGAGCCTTCACTGTACAGGTTAGAAGAGCCTAATTTGTCTGAGAGAGCTCCTGGATTTGGCGATTTAGCGAGGGGATTACTGCCTTTATTTTGTGAGTGGGAAAATTTGGTGGTAAGCGTTGAAATGATGTGTGTGTGTGTGTGTGCTCACCAAGATGTGTTTACAGATATGATTTTGTTCGGATTTTTAACCCTGGAGGGTTAGCCACCCAGGATAACCCAAGCAAGGCAGTGCGTCATCGAGGGACTGTCTGTCTTATTCCCATTGTGGTCCTTCAATCTTGTCCCGCAGGATGCCACCCACACCAGTCCACTAACACCCAGGTACCTACTTGTTAGGTGAACCGGACAGCAAGTGTAAGGAAAGCCGTCCAGTGTTTCCACCCCGGCCGGGAATCGAACCCGGACCCTCACCTTGTGAAACGAAAGCTGGATAAAGGAGTTAAATATAAATAAAAGTCATATAAGGGAAATACGAGAAAGGGAAATCAATCAACATAAAGAAGACTGTGACAAAAATATTGAAAGCATCAGTTAGAGAGAAAGATCTGGGAGTTAGTATTATCAAAAATATACCATCAGAAGCTGGTATATTTTAAGTTGCAAGAAACTCACATAGAACACTGACAAATTATGTGGATGGTGAAGAACACAAAGGTACAACACCGTGACAGGAACAAACACAAATAACCCTCACATAGCAGAGAGAGAAAAGCTTATATGACGACGATTCGGTCCAATTTGGACTTGTAAATGGTTCAAGTCGGACCGAAACGTCGCCATAAGCGTTACTCTCTCCTTTGTGCGGGTTATTTGTGTATATAGATGGCGAAATGTTAAGGAAGCCTTTTATAACTTAATATAGACCAAAATTGGAATATATTTGCGTGTGGCCAGCAGTAACAGCCTGGTTGATCAGACCCTGATCCACCATAAGGCCTGGTCTCAGACCGAGCCGCGGGGGCGTTGACCCCAGAAACCCTCTTCAGGTAAACTCCAGGTACAACTGATGTGAAGCATCCTCAACTAAAACCAAAAATAGATAAGTTAGAAAGTGTTGAAAGATCTTTAAAACTGATGCCAGAGTGATAAGAGGAGACACGATAATGACATAGAAGATCATAAAGGGACACGTAAGAGTAGATAGAGATTTGTTACCACAAGAGGGATAACAAGGCCACAGTTGTAAATTGAGGGGAAGAAGTGGAATGGGAGGAATGACAGTGGAATGGCAGTGGATTGACAGTGGAAGTAGCAAGTGATGCAACCAGTGGATTTTTTTTTTTAAATGTATGATGGGCAGAGTATTAAAGGCGGGACACCACGAGCATAACTCTTGTTATTTACCTACAAATAGGTAATTAAAAATAGGTAATCAGACACACACACACACACACAAACACACATGCACACACACACACACACACACACACAGAAGTAGTGGAAGCAAGTTCCATACATAGCTTTAAGAAGAGGTATGATAAAGCTTATGGAGCAGGGAGAGAGTGAATTAGTATCGACCAGTGAAGAGGCGGGGCCAGGAGCTATGAATCGACCCCTGCAACCACAAATAGGTGAGTACAAATAGGTGAGTACACACACACACACGGGGCCAGGAGCTGAGTCTCGACCCCTGCAACCACAATTAGGTGAGTACACATCCTCCATCGCCTCCACAATCCCTCGGGGAAATTATACAAGAAACGAAAATTATATCAATTATAGTATCATCTTGTCGAGGTATCAACTAATATAATTATCACGTTTTACACGATACAGCGAAATGTATGATGTATTTAATAAATTATTGCGGTTATATGCTCGTTTACGCACTTATTATAAGGCATTTAATGCATACTAGAATCATAGATTAAAGTGGGTGAGGGATATTGCTGCATAAACAATGGGAATATTATCTTAACTAGTTTTGAGAAGTAAAGTTGATTCTCAATGGTTAATTCCGTGTTAATTCCCGCTAAAGACTGGCGTTTTTTTTCCTTCGTTGCCGCAAGCTTTTTTGGGGGGGGGCCATAGGAACCAGTTGCCGTAGGCGGTTGATGTTGTAGCCAGACCAGCTGCTGCTGGTAGTTGGTGTTACGGGTACTCCAGCTGTTGTACAGTTACGGACAGAGAGGGAAATGGAGATGCGCCATCTGTTTCTTCGTGGACACGATGAGTCTTCAAGGTGTGAGGGTGTCTTGCGTCGCTCAGGCGCTGCCAGTGACCACGAAATATCGTTGGATCTTCTTCGAACTGAGTGACTGGCCAAGAAACAGTGTTTCTCGGCCACTCACTGAGTTCCAGGATAACCCAATGATGCTTCCTGGTAACTGAGTTCCAGGATAACCCAAAGGTGTTTCCGGGTCACTGAGTTCCAGGACAACCCAATGATGTTTCCCGGTCACTGTGTTCCAGGATAACCCAAAGGTGTTTCCTGGTCACTGAGTTCCAGGATAACCCAATGATGCTTCCTGGTCACTGAGTTCCAGGATAACCCAATGATGCTTCCTGGTCACTGAGTTCCAGGATAACCCAACGATGTTTCCCGGTCACTGAGTTCCAGGATGATCCAACGATGTTTCCCGGTCACTGAGTTCCAGGATAACCCAAAGATGTTTCCCGGTCACTGAGTTCCAGGATAACCCAATGATGTTTCCCGGTCACTGAGTTCCAGGATAACCCAAAGATGTTTCCCGGTCACTGAGTTCCAGGATAACCCAACGATGTTTCCAGGTCACTGAGTTCCAGGATAACCCAACGATGTTTCCCGGTCACTGAGTTCCAGGATAACCCAATGATGCTTCCTGGTCACTGAGTTCCAGGATAACCCAACGATGTTTCCAGGTCACTGAGTTCCAGGATAACCCAACGATGTTTCCAGGTCACTGTGTTCCAGGATAACCCAACGATGTTTCCTGGTCACTGAGTTCTACGATGACCCAACGATTTTTTTTCCATAAGTCAGTCACTGACTTTGAGGAGGTCGCAACAATGTCTCCTGGTCAGCCGAGGTCTTCCAGGAGTGTGGACTTTAGCTCTGGCAGAAGAACATCACGAGTTACTTCGTTAATCTTTCCGTAGAACGAAGTATAACTTTTTTGTTATGAATTATAGAAGTATGTTGGTGTCAATAACAAATAATATTCAAGAGTCTATTACACCATATTTTATCAGAGTTCAAAAACTGTCATCCTGGATTTCTTCAGAATTCAAAGACTATCGACCTGAATTCCATCAAAGTTTGGAGGTTCCAAACCTGAATTCCTTCAGGAACTAGAAGTTCCAAATCTGAATTCCACCAAACTTCCAAAGGCTCCAGACCTGAATTCCACCAGTCTTCAAAAGGCTCCAGACCTGAATTCCACCAGTCTTCAAAAGGCTCCAGACCTGAATTCCACCAGTCTTCAAAAGGCTCCAGACCTGAATTCCACCAGTCTTCCAAAGGCTCTCATCTCGAATTCCTTCAGGAAAAGGAGGCTTCCTCCAGGATGCCGCCAGAGGCTTCCATGGGGTCTACAGAGGACGCGGAACAAGCAAGCGAACAGGAAAAAAAAAGATGAAAAAAAATAGAAAAAAGAGTAGAGGTAATAAGTACTAACTCAGAGGAGACCAGCGGGAGATGCATCACGCTAACGGCTGCCATTTTTACCTTTCGGCGAGAAGAGCGATGCCATCACGCCTCGTAAGTGTCTGCGGGATATTAAAAAAATATCTCCCAGGAGTGTATTGGAAGGCAGCGGAGTGCGTTGTTATAAGGCAGGAGAGTGCACTGCGAGGTGTGAAAGTGCGTTACAGAGAGTGCGTTGAAGCTAGTAGATAAACATAGACATAAAACCCTTCACACATATATATATATATATATATATATATATATATATATATATATATATATATATATATATATATATATATATATATATATATTTGCCATGCAACTATTGGCACATACAGGTACTTTCTGGTCAGCTCTATGGAGACTGCTCCTAGATTTATCTTCCATGAGATAATTTGGAAAAGCCCCTTCTGTCTGGCTTCACCATTAACACATCGGAGAAAGAAAGAAGATCAATATGGAATATTAGGCCAGTACATAAAAAATCAAGCTTATATTACATATTAAATAGATTACTTCCGGATCAGGAATGGCTAGGAGACTCAAGTGATCAGTGTACAGCATCTCTTGAGTACTGAAGGCTACGAGCATCTATCACATTAATAAAGACATGGGGAGACATGATAACAATATACAAGATACTCAGAGGACATGATAGTATACTTCAATAGTCGAAGTTATGTCGTCTCGCCTCTTCAAGCGACATTATAGACGTCAATCAGTGAGTGATACCGCAACACTAAGGGGGAATCTCACAAGTTAGACACGCCCTTACATTGTATTAAGTCTCATTATAACAGTAATTGAATGTTGAGGTAATGAGGGTGAGCAGGTCCAATTAGCCATCATTGATGTCACATAAAGAGCGTGGTAGCCTGCAAACAGCGCCACAGTAATTATGGCTGGCGACTCCGTCACCTCCACAAACATATCCACTGGTAACTGCTTGTCAAAACTTGGCAGCCTGTTTTAAGGGTGATTTTTTTCTCCTCTCACCCAACACTCCGTAATTTATGCAAGGCTGAAACAATTTCTCTTCCTCAAAGTGAGCTGGGTAATTTCTGAGTCCATCATATGGTTAAAGACTGGACTAAGAGCACACTGCTGGCAAGTACACTAAAGAGAACAGCTTCACACTCATTACACGTTTTCCTGCTACGTTCTTCTTTAACATTCTTACACTCAGATGCATTTATCTCATGATAATGTGAGCTCTCCTGCATCAGCAACCCTTGAAAAAACCTGCCCAAGACGAACTCAGACATGCATTTAGTCAATTTCTGATGCAGAAAAATCAAGGGGATATAGGAACTACCAGTCACATATCTAGCTAGGCGCAGTGCTGATGGTAGAGTGCTGGCTGCAACAATCATACCTTGCCTCGCTCCAGCACTACTCATCCGCCCACTAACCTCCTACAATATATGTCTCCATGACCCACTACCTCCGTGGTTAAGGCATATCAATTCTCCATTTTAGTATTGCCAACATGGATATTACAAGTTGGAAAAAGAGTCTGGGAGAGGAGAGTGACAGCAGTTAAAGTCGTAAACATGGCAGTCTGAGCTCCTCCTCCAGTACCACTGCGCCAGCACCATTATTATCTCCTGTCCGTTCCTCTCTACCTTTTTTTTTACACTGAGGGGTAAAGAAAATAAGATGTAGAAGAGGGGGAGAGAAGGGAAAAGAGGTAGATGGAATGAAAGAGGTAACAGACGATAGGGGAAATAACAGAATGAGGAAGGGCATGAAAACAGAACATATGGTGTAAGGAGAAGAAAAGGGAGGTAGGAATGATGAGAAGAAGAGGTAAGAGAGGTGAGAAAGAGAGGAAGAAAGGTAGGAAGAACAAGATAGGGAAGAGATAGGAAAGAAAAAATAGGAGGAATTAGATAAACAAGAAGAGGAAGACAACATAAAATGAAGAGGAGTTAGATGGAGTAAGGAGGAGAAAAGATAAGTTTAATAAGGAAAGAACGCAGAAAAAAAGAAGGAAAACAAGATAAGAGGAAGACAAAAAATAGATAACAATCTTCTTTATCTCTTCTTAAACACCAGTTTTATCACAGATTATTTTTTTTTCCAAATGAGGGTTCTCTCTTTGTGGTGTTTCATCCTTTTGTGGCGACATTTCTCTTTTTCTGACGATGTTTCTCCCTGTGCATCGTTTTACTCATTTTGTTCATCATATGACTAAGTCGTGGAGAAATTTCCCCGACTTACAAAATCCTTCCCCGCCTCCTCTCTGTCTTCCCCACGTACTTAAGGAAGATGGCAGGGAAAACATAGCCGGATTTTTCCCCACAATGTAACTATCATATAGAATAGTGTAGCAACAACACTGCTGGTGTTCCCACAATGTAACTATCATATAGAATAGTGTAGCAACACACTGCTGGTGTTCCCACAATGTAACTATCATACAGAACAGTGTAGCAACACTGCTGGTGTTCCCACAATGTAACTATCATATAGAACAGTGTAGCAACACACTGCTGGTGTTCCCACAATGTAACTATCATACAGAACAGTGTAGCAACACTGCTGGTGTTCCCACAATGTAACTATCATACAGAACAGTGTAGCAACACACTGCTGGTGTTCCCACAATGTAACTATCATATAGAACAGTGTAGCAACACTGCTGGTGTTCCCACAATGTAACTATCATATAGAACAGTGTAGCAACACACTGCTGGTGTTCCCACAATGTAACTATCATATAGAACAGTGTAGCAACACTGCTGGTGTTCCCACAATGTAACTATCATACAGAACAGTGTAGCAACACACTGCTGGTGTTCCCACAATGTAACTATCATATAGAACAGTGTAGCAACACTGCTGGTGTTCCCACAATGTAACTATCATACAGAACAGTGTAGCAACACACTGCTGGTGTTCCCACAATGTAACTATCATACAGAACAGTGTAGCAACACTGCTGGTGTTCCCACAATGTAACTATCATACAGAACAGTGTAGCAACACTGCTGGTGTTCCCACAATGTAACTATCATACAGAACAGTGTAGCAACACTGCTGGTGTTCCCACAATGTAACTATCATACAGAACAGTGTAGCAACACTGCTGGTGTTCCCACAACGTAACTATAATATAGAACAGTGTAGCAACACACTGCTGGTGTTCCCACAACGTAACTATCATACAGAACCGTGTAGCAACACTGCTAGTGTTCCCACAATGTAGCTATCATACAGAACAGTGTAGCAACACTGCTGGTGTTCCCACAATGTAACTATCATACAGAACAGTGTAGCAACACACTGCTGGTGTTTCCACAACGTAACTATCATATAGAACAGTGTAGCAACACTGCTGGTGTTCCCACAATGTAGCTATCATACAGAACAGTGTAGCAACACTGCTGGTGTTCCCACAATGTAACTATCATACAGAACAGTGTAGCAACACACTACTGGTGTTTCCACAATGTAAATATCATACAGAACAGTGTAGCAACACTGCTGGTGTTCCCACAATGTAACTATCATACAGAACAGTGTAGCAACGCATTCGCCAATTTCTGACAACCAGTCACGACACAACACAGTCCAGCGCACAACCTTATCAGCGATAGCAAAAAAAAAAAAAAAAATACCATTCATCCTGCCAGCACCAACAGCCTGCAGTAAATGATACTCATAGCAAGATGTCTGAAGTGGTCGAAGACCATTGGCAACTGGTGATTTGGTTAGGTCTACTATGGACCGATACCGAAGCTATATTTCACTTCAATGTTGTGGGCGGCGCTGAAACACTTTGAAACACTTTAGACCAATTTATACCACTTAAACCCACACTTTAACCACTTCAGACCAATTTATACCTCTTTAAACTCCTTCAAAACACTTCAAACAGCTACGACATATGGGAGATACCAACACATAAACCAATCAATAACGAGGATGAAACGAGTTCACTACCAAGGGACATTAGCCGACCACAGGAACGCCAGCGGTCCGCGCGACCTCCTTCAGGACACCTCAGGAGTTGAAATGCCTGACAAACTCTGTTATCATCTCACCGTAACCAACAGCAACAAGGTAAGGGCAGTAACTACGAGCGTTTACGATACTCGGTTGATAATTTATATGCAATACTCAAGCTGCGGCGATCTATGATTCGTGAACGCACGTATGAGATCAACGAACAAATTGTTCGATTAGAGCAACTCACGCAAGCAATAGACGAACAATTATTGAGATCAGGGGGAACGAACAAGCATAAAGATCAGGGGGGAAATAAATCTACGTTCGAGATAGAGCAACGAACCGTCCGATCAGTACAACTGACGAACGGAATCAACGAACAGACCGTCCAAACACACGAACAAACCAAGACGTGCGTTTGTAAAAGACTTGAAGAAGGAGAGTGTGTTCCTTTGGCAGGGTCCACCTATCTTCTCCCCTGGGCCGCCAACCCCGAACCTCAGTAATGTAAACACAAGAGTCCTCTCCAAAGTCTCACACACACCAACCGCTTCACACAGAGACGTCTGGAAAACAGACACGAGAGGTGAAATAAGTGTCATGCTGTGCCACGTACGAAGCCTATCAGAGGCCTCGTAAACATTCAAGTCATGCAGACAAAGGCAGGGCATAACCCGGCCGAAGAAATAACAATAAATTAGACAATGAAGAAGGAGACACCAGCTGCCCGCCCAAACCTAGTAGATGGTTCCTTCCCCGCCTCCCTATCTGCCGACCTTTTCTTATTACAATCAATAAAACCCCTACACTTAATTCACCATGTAACTTTTATTGAACGCTGTTCGAATTAATCATAAATCTACCGGACAATCTTTACAAATAAGTATTAATGGTGGTTAAGTAGCAAGGGTTATGGAGATCGCTAGACCGACCTCCTCCAATAGCCTCGAGCCTCACCCCACTTCTTGCCCATGTCAATCCACCTGATTTACGATCTAGATTGCGAATTTTCAAATCAAATCCTCCTATGATGGATAAGAGTGGCATGTTGGGCCCATAAAGCAAGAGAAAATAGTGACCATAAATCCGTCAGAGGTGAGAGCATAATTACAAGGTGTCGGGAGCACAAAAAATAAGTTATCTGAGGCCGGAGCAAACCCGAGGATTGGGGGCAATTAGTTATTACCGATCAAGGTGGAAGCCAAGGTTGCTGCTACGAAGCCAAGGCTACACTGACGGGCTCTACCTATTACGGCTAATCTCTATCATTTGTAGACGCTGGCGTTCACTGCAATCTTTGTCTGTGAGAGCCACAGACCTCACTAACACTCTTCCTTCATCCACTCTGAGAGCCACGGACCTCACTAACATACACTTCCTTCATCCACTCTGAGAGCCACGGACCTCACTAACACACACTTCCTTCATCCACCTTCTTGTGTGTGTTAACGTATGAGTAGGAGAAGTGACCAAGGGTATAAAACGCCTCCTCCAGTAAACGTTCTGACAGTACAAATGTGTCATAGTCCCACAAACTGGGGCTGTCTTTTACAGACGAAGTAAAATGTGAATTTCAGATTTAAAAAGGTGATAAAATGCTGTGAAGCTTGGTGAATGCCAGTGTTCTTCAGCTTACTGATGAAATCTGAGAAGAAATCCTTTACTGTCTTGGTGTTGGGCACACGCCCTGGTGTAAAATAAATACCCTAGTGTTTGGCACACGCCCTGGTATTGAATACACGCCCTGGTATCGCTAGGGTTTATACTAATTTTAACTCTATACATACTTTTGCTACAAACTACAGCAGTGTATCACCTGCAGCAAACGATACTAGAACTTGTATGAGAGTGGCATCCCTCGAAGACACAGCAAATTTCTAAGCTGACGTAAACCTGGCCTTCCAGTCGGCCATACACAGAGAGGTGTATGGCTCTTAGTGTGTGTGTGTGTGTGTGTGTATACCTAGACTTTAATCCCTATTTTAGGGATTAATGTGTTCTTGTCTGGTGGTGAAAAGGTTACGGGCAGCATTAATGACCCTCGTTTAGTCGATAAGCTTTAAACCCCATTAACCAACGCATCTGGGCCGCAGAAAATAATACGATGGTTAACGAGGACAAATTTCAGCTAATCTGCCATGGAAAAAACCCTGAAGAAATGCGAACTATAAGAGTGTACAAAACACACAACAAACTCCGCATAGCGGGAAGGAAATGCAAAGGACTTGGGGAGTAAGATGGCGGAAGATCTTACATTCAAAGCTTGCAATATTGTTCCTATCATAATTGCAATGAAAATGATAGGTTGCATAACAAAAGCCTTCAGAAGAACAGATGCCAAAGCCAGTAATGATACTGTTCAAGGCACTTATGCTCTCTGGACCGGAATACTGATGTAAACTGAAAGACTCGTTTAAGGCAGAACAATTGCCAGCAACAGTTCAACCAACGTCCTAAATTATGGGAAATGCTTCAAGTTCCCTACAGTGTTCTTCTGGAAAAGTAAGTGGAGAGTTTATGGAATAATACCTGGGAAAATTAATTGAAATCACTGATTTTAAACATGTACAATGAACTCATTTTCCTACGACAGTAAGAGGTTCCTCCCTCACTCCTTCACTCCCTCAATCCCTCACTCCCTCCCTCGTTATGTGACCCTCCTTCTTGCACATTCACTCCCTCACTCGTTACGTTACTTCCCCTTTTTACCCTCCTTCCTCACTCCCTCACACTACAAGAGCCAGGACCTGTAGCCCGACACTGCAAGAACTAGTAAGGTTCTAGTTCTAAGAACCTCTAGCATGATGGAACTGAGTCTAGTTCAAAGAGCTTCTAGCAAGGGGAAACAGAGACTAATTCTAAGAATCTCTACAAAGAGGAAAAACAATAAATGCTAAGAACTTCTAGACAGCTTCTAGAGAAGATGTAAGAGATTCTAGATGGAAGATCTTTCCAGCTAGGTGGATGATTGACCTCAGGGTGACCCAAGTGTGACCTGCAGGGTGACCCAAGTGTGACCTACGGGGATGACCCAAGTATGACCTACGGGTGGCCCAAGTGTGACCTGACGGGTGACCCAAGTGTGACCTACGAGGTGACCCAAGTGTGACCTACGGGGATGACCCAAGTATGACCTACGGGTGGCCCAAGTGTGACCTGCGGGGTTACTCAAGTGTGACCTACGGGATTACTCAAGTGTGACCTACGGGGTGACCCAAGTATGACCTACGGTGTTACCCAAATGTGACCTACGGGGTTACTCAAGTGTGACCTACGGGGTGACCCAAGTGTGGCCTACTGGGTGACCCAAGTGTGACCTACGGGTGGCCCAAGTGTGACCTACGGTCTTACCCAAGTGTGACCTATGGGAATGACATAAGTGTGATCTACGGGGATGACCCAAGTGTGACCTACGGGGTGACTCAAGTGTGACCTGGGTGACTCAAGTGTGACTTACGGGGTGACCCAAGTGTGACCTACAGGGTGACCCAAGTGTGACCTACAAGGATGACCCAAGTGTTACCTACGGGGTGACCCAAGTGTGACATACGGGGTGATCCAAGTGTGACCTACTGGGTGACTCAAGTGTGACCTACGGGGTGACCCACGTGTGGCCTACGGGATGACTCAAGTGTGACCTACCGGGTGACTCAAGTGTGACATACGGGTGGCCCAAGTGTGACCTACAGGGTTACTCAAGTGTGACCTACGGTGTGACCCAAGTGTAACCTACGGGGTGACTCAAGTGTGACCTACGGGGTGACTCAAGTGTGACCTACGGGATGACCCAAGTGTGACTTACGGGGTGACTCAAGTGTGACCTGGGTGACTCAAGTGTGACCTACGGTATGACTCAAGTGTGACCTACGGGATTACCCATGTGTGACCTACGGTGTGACCCAAATGTGACCTGGGTGACTCAAGTGTGACCTACTGGGTGACCCAAGTGAGACCTACGGGAAGACCCAAGTGTGACCTATGGGGTGATTCAAGTGTGACCTACGGGATGACCCAAGTGTGATCTACGGGGTGACCCAAGTGTGACCTGGGTGACTCAAGTGTGATCTACGGGGTGACCCAAGTGTGACCTACGAGGATGACCGAAGTGACATACGGGGTGACCCAAGTGTGACCTACGAGGATGACCGAAGTGACATACGGGGTGACCCAAGTGTGACCTACTGGGTGACTCAAGTGTGACGTACGGGGTGACTCAAGTGTGACGTACGGGGTGACCCAAGTGTGACCTACGGGGTGACCCAAGTGTGACCTACTTGGTGACTCAAGTGTAACCTACGGGGTGACCCAAGTGTGACCTACGGGGTGACTCAAGTGTGACCTGGGTGACTCAAGTGTGACCTACGGGATGACCCAAGTGTGACCTACGGGGTGACCCAAGTGTGACCTACGAGGATGACCGAAATGACATACGGGGTGACCCAAGTGTGACCAACTGGGTGACTCAAGTGTGACGTACGGGGTGACTCAAGTGTGACGTACGGGGTGACCCAAGTGTGACCTACGGGGTGACCCAAGTGTGACCTACGGGGTGACTCAAGTGCGACCTACAGGGTGACCCAAGTGCGACCTACAGGGTGACCCAAGTGTGACCTGCGGGGTGACCCAAGTGTGACCTACGGGGTGACCCAAGTGTGACCTACGGGGTGACTCAAGTGTGACCTACGAGGTGATCTAAGGGTGATATGAAGGCGACTAATAATCTTTATTTCTACAAGTGCATGATACAACGTTTACAAATCATAGCTGACACCAATGACATACTATATACAAAGCCACTGTTATGCAGAACATTTCGGGCAAATTAGGTTAATTTTGTTTCTAGAATTCGACCAACACCAGTTGGGTAACACCCAGGTACCTATTTTACTACGTGAACATGGACAGCAGGTATCTTAAGGAAACACATCCTGATATTTCCACCCGTACCGGGGATCGAACCACGGATCTCAATGTGTGAGCTGAGTGCGCTACCAACCGAGTTACGGGAATGCTATACTGGTCTCCTAGGAAGGGAAACAGTTTGTCGTAGAGGTGAGAGACTCCGAATGAGCTAGATGGAGATCATTCGAGTGGAATAGGCGGAAACTAGAATACTGGAGGTACAAGCAAGAGGAAATATAATCTAGAAGTAGAGAATTACTGTCTTTTGACAAGACAGTCACTGAATGAATGACGGTGAAAGTGTTTCCTCTCTTTTTTTTGGGGGGTCGCCCTACCTCCGTACGAGACGGCCGGTGTGTTTTATAATAATTTCTAAAACCTAAACACACCTTTCATCTCCAGGTACATAATACACTTACTATTATCCACTTCTCTCATTAAGATTTTATTCAAGACACACGTTTCTTTACCTAGAAAATTATACTATTTTTTTCTGTAACTCCGGTCAGTCAACATTACCGATGCTCGCTTTTTTTTTTTTACCTCTCTTGCTTTCAGTTACATGTATTGCAATTTTACCAACTCATTATTCAAATTTATGACTTTTGGTTTTTTTTTTACACTCATTACACAGCTTCCATCATTCTTAACAGTAAGTTCTTCCTAACGACAGTATTGCTTTCTCGCCCACCTAACAACCCAAAACTGCGTTCACTTATTATTTAGCAACCACATACAGACCCAGGGATAACCATCCCCTTGTTCCCAGCATTTTCGTCGCCTTCTGAAACACGTTTGGCTACGGGGAAAGGTATCTAATCCACTTCCCCAACTTCCCCAGGGAAGAATGAAAAAAAAATAGCATTGAAAGAATAAGACCTATTAAGAAATCTATGGGAATATTAAAAGGATATAATGTGTAAGAAGAAGTTTAAGAGCCAGAAAAAGGAAAAGAAAACTACCTCTAATATTCCTGAGGTCTTGGGTATAATTTAGCGTATATATACAATAGTGAAGTCAAGTATATGTAATTATCTTCTCCTGGGATGGGCTTCTGGAGGCCATTTTCTGAACTTTATATTATAAAAACCAGTGTCACACTCGAAATTGCATTCCAACACTCATGCTGACTGTAATCCGAGAGATATACAGCGTTAAATATCAACTTGTTATCCGTGTGAGCAGGAGGTAGACTGAGGAGCCCCAGAGGGAGGTGAGGGAGGCGTAATGGTCTGGGGAAGCTTGGCGTATGGTTCCCCTAGTAACGCCAAAGGACGTTCTAGGGAGATCAGGAAGAGTATGGTGAACGTTCACCACACCTTCACTACCGATGAAGATCAGGATCTCACCTGCTGGCCACCGGGAATTACAAGCTACGTTATATAATGATGGTCTTAAAGTGAGATGCTCATTGTTCCTAGACACCTTGTCTTGTCCAGGTAAAACTCCCCTTGAAGCTACTGTCATTGTCTATCTGAGGTCCACCGATCTAATAGACTTAACACCCTTAGTTACAAATGGTATTTAATACCGACCAGCAGATGTCGAAAAAACTACAAAACACAAACACTACGACACTTTGCGAAATAAAACACAATCACTACGCTTAGTTTTTTTGTGTTTTATCCCAATAAAGCACACAAACTACGACATTTTATTGCAATAAAATGATACTAGTGTTTCTATATTGAATCTATCTCAAAACTACTTAACAACCCTGTGTATGACAAGCCATCCTGCATGACAAGCCATCCCGCATGACAAGCCATCCCGCATGACAAACCATCCTACATGACAAGCCATCCTACATGACAAGCCATCCTACATGACAAGCCATCCTACATGACAAGCCATCCTACATGACAAGCCATCCTGAATGACAAGCCCTCCTATATGACAAGCCATCCTGCATGACAAGCCATCATGCATGACAAGTCATCCTGCATGACAAGCCATCCTGTATGACAAGCCGTCCTACATGACAAGCCATCCTGCATGACAAGCCATCCTGTATGACAAGCCATCCTGCATGACAAGCCATCATGCATGACAAGCCATCCTACATGACAAGCCATCCTACATGACAAGCCATCCTGCATGACAAGCCATCCTGCATGACAAGCCGTCCTACATGACAAGCCATCATGCATGACAAGCCATCCTACATGACAAGCCATCCTGCATGACAAGCCGTCCTACATGACAAGCCATCCTGCATAACAAGCCATCCTGCATGACAAGCCGTCCTACATGACAAGCCATCCTGCATGACAAATAAAATTTCCTTAGAAGATAATCTGAGTCCCTGGGGGTCATTAAATCTTGTCATTCGTCAGTGTGAGTTTTGGTACTCAGGTATGAACCTGAACCGCATCTACTTGGACTTCCTATTCATTTCTGCAGCGCTGTAAGCTTCTGATGATGTGTTGATTACAACACGAAAGGCCTAGAGCTATTATCCAACTCTCCTGTAGTTGATTTATATATATATATATATATATATATATATATATATATATATATATATATATATATATATATATATATATATATATATATATATATATTTCGCAGAACAGATGAAATATTCACAAACATTAATCTCAGGTCGACGGAGATTCGAACCTACGCACCTTGCAACATAAATATTTTAATACTGTCACAAACATGAGCAAATATTCTTCTTCTTATTATTATTATTATTATTATTATTATTAGTAGTAGTAGTAGTAGTAGTAGTAGTAGTAGTAGTAGTAATAGTAGTGGTAGTGGTGGTAGTAATGGTAATAGTAGTAATAATATCGGTGGTGGTAGTAGTAGTATCAGTATTGGTATACTAATTGGTATTATTATTATTATTATTATTATTATTATTATTATTATTATTATTATTATTATTATTATTATATACCGCATACACTATACGAAAAAGTCATACAAAATACGCAGAGCCATACAACATACAACATGAGAGTTGTATTATGCTCTGGTCAATTATAAGATCAATGTTTCTCATCAGCTGACTAAATTTGGTTATTTCCTATCTCTTATTTCTCATCATGTGGCGTTAATTCTCGTAGTTGATGGGCAGGTAAGCCAGCGGAAGGCCTCGCACAACACACCAATAGCTCCAACAGATCAGTAGTAGACAATACCGACAAGTTGATGAATTAAACACATGTGCAACACCTGGATATCTTTATTTTGCAAAATAAAGATACCCCAGGTGTTGCAAATGTGTCTTCTTCACGCATAGGGATTTATTCATTTCTCCTGACGAAGAAAACACACCTCTTTATCAATGGCATTATATGTCATCCATACGCAAAAGGAGGACAGATTATAAACGTGAAATTCAAACCACTTACACTCTCAATTATAGAGCTATTATAAAACTATAATTGGACACTCGGTTACCCTTGAAGGCGCGGCCCAAGAGACACTTTCTAACCCAAAAAGTTGCGCCTCTATCAAGGCGAACTATTAACTAGTTTAAAAGGCTTGCTATTTCATTCTTATAAAGTCATCACGGGGGAAGGAAATCTTACGGTACATACAAATTGTTTCCATACCTTACCAGAGACTTGTAATAAAAACACGTCGGCTTTGCCAGGCTCGCTCCTCCGTCTTCATTTCGAGCACTTAATGACGTCATTAATAAGAAAACAAAAGCACATCAAGTTTGACCGCCATCTTAGGGTTCCTTTTTTTCCGCAAAATATTTCGTTTCTTCAGGTTTTCTTGGTCGTTTTCGTTTTTCTGTTGTTGGTTCTGAGTTGTGTTGTGGTTTGATGTAGGGAAAGTGTTGAAGGTATTAAGGGAAAATGTCCAGGGCTTCATGTAGGGTTGGGGAAAAGTAAGGTTGAGGAATGAGAGATGAGGAAGGAGGTGTCTGGTCGAAGTATTTTGGGAAGAATAAGCGATAAGGAGTGAAGCGAAGACGCTAGCGTTCCTTCGATATGACGTGCACTTATCACTGTCCCGCTGAGACGAAGCTCGCAAGACTTCCTTAGCCCACCCTAACCCACCCTGCCCACCCTCCAGCACCCTGACACACCTTTATCCACTGCACCCTTACCCCTGACCCACCCTGACTCCCTGATCCACCCTTATCCCTACCCTCTGACACAATCCTAGACCATTCATCGGGTAAATAACCCCATCAGATCCAACACCTTAACAACAACTTGCAGAATCTCGAAAAGGTCCAAAGGTTTGCAACGAGGCTAGTCCAAGAGCTAAAAGAATTGCACAATGAGAAGAAGTTGAAGGAACTGAACCCGACGACCTGGATGGAGAGGAGAACGAGGGGAGACATGATTACAACATACAATATTTTTAGAAGAAGTGATACTGGAAGAACGGGATGGATTGTTTAAATTACAAGTGGGAGGGACCAATTAAACACAAGTGGAAGATGTGGACGCAAGTGGCTATAAGATCATTCATCTTACAGCCACTTGTCAGGCTCTAAGATGAAGAAAGTGAAATTTAGTGAGTATGATATTTTTATTATTCACACTTACCCATCCTGTGGGGGGTAGTCACCCCTATACCCATCCTGTGGGGGGTAGTCACTCCCATACCCATCCTGTGGGTGTTAGTCACTCCCATACCCATCCTGTGGGTGGTATTTAAAGAATTACAAAGGCATATAATGGGTCCAGGGACTGATCCCCAGTATTAGTATGTTTACTAAGCAAGTTACAATAGTAACGAACTGTCTGTAAAATTTACTGACTTTAGGACAATAGTAATGAGTTCACACGATCATGAAGTCAGTCAAAAAACTACAGTGTAGGTATATGTGGTTAGCAGTTACTTATGATTTAGTAATAATGGAAAAACTACCCACATAATGTTAGGTAAATGCAGAGAGATGCAACTAATGTGACATTATATTGCAGCAACGTTTCGCTCTTCAGGAATTTTGTCAAGCTGCTACGGCTTGACAAATCTCCTGGAAAGAGAAACGTCGTCACACCAAAATGTCACGTTAGTTGCATATGTGCCCATTTACCTGGTATTTATGAGTTACAATACGCAAACTGAGCTCATTTTTCCTAAATGGTTGGTAATATGCCACTATGGGTGAAATACTTAGATAATTATTGAACATTTGCGAGTGAGTTGTCTCTTAATTCGTGACTGTCTCGCATTCCAGACATAATGACGCAGGGTGTGACGCAGGGTGTGACGCAGGGTGTGACAGTAGTTCCTCAGGCGAAGTTTACATTTAGCTATGTCCACATCAGGGGGCAGTAGTAATAATGTTAAACGTGTCATCTATATGGTTAAGACCCGTGTCAGGAGACACTTGGTCTCTCTCCTGACGAACATTATAACAACAGGTGGTAGTTCAGACTGTCAGAGGAGTCGTGGTCCAGCCGAATCCGTTCCGTAGGGGCATCCATGAGATTGCTGTGGCTCACTCTTTGCGTGTTAGAATGATGGCAGACGGACTCATGTCATTCTCCCTGTATTGGTAATATTGTCCTCAAGTTACTGGCTGACAACCCAAGGTTGTACATGTACTCTGTCTCCTTGAAGATCTTTGCCCAATGATCAACTCTAGCATGCATTGGAAGTCCGATGCGAGAAGGGCGCCACAAAAAGGTATCAACTTTAGATACATTGACACATTTGAGGGCAAAGAGTAAAGTAAACAGATCAGTGTGGAGGATACCAACCCAGTTGTTGATGCGAGTTTCTCAAATATATCATCTTATTTCACTACTACACCTGCTGCCTCTATTTAACTGAAGACTATTGTGTGGGCGAAACGTTTCAACAATAAAGATACCCAACTGTTGCCCACGTGTCTTAATCATCAACTTGTCAGTATTTTATACCATTATCAACAAACCAGAGCTGTCAACATGCATAATTTTCGGAAGAGAGGCTGTGTTGCCAAGGCAACAGTGTAACTTAGAGCATCATGCTGAGATTGTTGACGAAGCTCAGATTGTGAACCGATAAGATTCCTTAGGAGAAAACGAGGGACAGTGATTTGGAACGAAATAATTTTCCAAAGGGCAGAGAAGTGGCGGTGTTTTCTTGACATAGATTGCGTATCTGATTAACTCGGAGGTTGATCTCAGTTTTCATGATCCATTTGGAGGAGTCTTCACCTGTGGTGCAGAAAGTTATGAAGACTGGACTCACGAAATCGTCATAAGAAGATTGCACTGACCTGTGAGTTGCAGGACTCAATTGCTATGGGTTCAGGTCCCCCCATCCCCTCCGTTCCATGATTTATGAAGGTGTCTGTGCCAGGTCTGGATTCATTTGCTTGAGCATATTAACTCCAAGCAGGGCATTACTTGCAATGACTCGGTTAGGTAAGGTTTGTCAGGAAACAGGACAAGTGTTTCCTGACGCGGGTCTTTGTCATGTGATGACCCACAGCTGGAGCTTTGGGTCATTCGACCGAGGCCTTCCGCTGGCTTACCCCTCCACCCCTTTAAAAATTATGGTTATAAGCATTTATTCTTGCAATGACTCATCTCTGATGCCTCTGATATCAAGTTCTTTCTGTTTATTTAGTATTTTAAAACTGGTTACCTGTAGGTCACCTTTTATCGGTTTTTGGGGTCACCGCCCCTCAGCCGAGTCTCAGATCAGGCCACATGGTTGCTGGCCTGATCGACTAGGCTGTTGGTAGAAGCCTCACGCAGATCAGCAAATGCACCACAGCCCGGCTCAGCAGGAACTGACTTGAGAAACTTATCAGATGAACTGAAAGCAGCTAGGAGTTTGTTAGTAATTTCCCTTATGAATAGAGGGAAGGTAATGAAGAGTCTTGGTCCCATCCACTTACTCCGTGTACTCAAGTGATCTTTTCATTCACCCTCTGCCGAGTTTGGAACCAATCCCTCCACAAATTTCCAGATGTAAATTATGATACATCTGTACATTCTGTACATTCTGGAGAATGTACAGAAAATCTGCCTTGAAGGAGGCCGTTCTAATAAAGCAATATTCCAGCCTAGAGGGAACCAGTGACGTGAAGGGCATCATCATTGGCTTGACATCCCTTGTTTTGAAAGTTCTAGTTATCCACCCCGTCATTTTCCTTGCGGTTTTGTTGATAACTCAGTACATAGTTTTAAGAGTAGATATGAAATGAGTTATGTTGTTGTAAGCATTCCTGGAGACGGGCCAGGAGCTGAGTCTCAACCAATCAAACGCAGTTTGGTTAGCACACAAACACACACGCACACGGGGCCAGGAGCTGTGATTCGACCCCTGCAATCACATATAGGTGAATGCATATTCTTAATTTCATGCGTTACATATAAATATCTGTCAGGCTAATCATTCTCATTCTTTTTTATAGGGAAACACTAAACCCTTAGGGGCAGGGTCATACCAGCGCCCAAGGAATGAGAGGCAAACAGGCCTGATCCAAGGAAAGCGGAGCGCGGATTCGGTTCCTTGAATGAAGAGCAGAGGTGTGGGCGGCACCTTGGGGGGGGCGCGCTTGACACTTTAGTTTATGTATCATGAAATGTGACTCCCCCCCATCCCACCACCCTCTCCCGCCCCTCTCTCCCCCCAGCTTCTCCCTAAGTGACGCTCATTTGTTTTGACACAAGCTATTAACAAATAACAAGGGCGAGAGGGATGACATCTTCCTCCTCCCTGTTTTTGGAGTTAAAATTCTTTTTTAAACCCCCTCCGGTTGGCTGGCGGCGTCTACAACTGTTCCCAGCGTCGGCCCACCGATCCGTTTATCTCCTCTTATTTCCCGTATGAGTCCTAATCTTATAAACTTTGCTGGAGGTCTGAATAATGTAAATTTGAGAAAAGAGGTCTGGCACGGCACAGACGGGGCTACCATCAACCTACATCACACTTCGCTCACCTCCTCTCCCAGCTGCCTGAGTTCCCAGCCCTTCCCTCGGCAGGTTAATACACTCTTGCACTCCCTGCTGGCACTTCATGCACCCCCCCCCCTCCTCCTAGTGCCAGTATCGCAGCCTCGTAAGTGTTATATAAATGAATCTAGCGAGGAAACTAAACAAAAGGGAGAGGGAGGAAGAGGGAGAGGGACGGGGAGGAGTTAAGGAAGGAGAGACGAAACGAAGAGAGACGGAAGCGACCACAAGTCTGTGGTAACGCGGCTGGAGTGCAGGTGGTAGGGCCCGATTGACGAAAGTTGAGCCGACGTACAACATAAAGGCCACTTAAGGCCAGATACATCAGCTGCTAAGTTTCACAACTTCACATATCTTTCCATTTTTTATCGGGAAACAATGTAAATAATCCCATCCCTCGAGTGGCAGAGCTTTAAAAATCACAGTTTACAGACGCAGGCGCTGTGAAAGACCCGGTATAACACCAGCGCAGCCTCTTTTAACTTGCAGAATTCGGATTGTTGTGAGAGTTTTGATGAGGAGCGGCCGTGACGGGGTTGCAGCGGCTATCCTCAACATTCAACATGCAGGGGAATTGGTGATGACGGTGCAACAGGTCACACATTCGCTGCCGTGGATTTACTGAAGCCTGGGGACGGGGATGCAAACACGGGGGTTCGAGCCTGTAATGACTCTCTACTGGTGTTACTCAGTTTTATCGCGTTGCAAGTGCTGCCAGTGTTGTTGCTGCTGCCAGTGTTGTTGTTGCTGCTGTTGTTGTTGCTGCTGCTGCTGCTGCTGCTGGCTCGTATTTCCTGCCAAACACGATTTGCCTGCATGTCGATGCTTCTTCTGCCGTTGGTGTTTTTATCTATCTCCCATTTTCTGCTGCGTGTTTGTTGAGTGATTTTGGTGGTGTGTGTGTGTGTGTTGTGTGTATGTGTGTATGTGTGTGCGTGCGTGTGTGTGTGTGTGTGTGTGTGTAAAAAACATTACGATATTTTTTTCTGGAACGTGAAAGCAAAATCTCCATCAACATTCTCAATATTTATGCCCCAGTTCAGCAGTATCACTCTGATGCTTCACCAGATCACATTAACAGCGAACCTTTATGACTCACGAAATCGTAATGACACGATAGCAAACAAACCACGGTACGGGCGGGGATTGAACTCGTGGCGAGTGCGTCGTAAAACTCCAGGCCAGCGCGTTAACAACTGGGCCAGCTGGCAACAATAAGATTTATCTACCTAGATATATTTATACACCATAGGGAGGTTAGCACAGGCGAACCTTTCCTTATTCTCCGAAACTATAATGACGGCCATAAGAATATTGAAGGGACAATAGCGAATACCAGTGGAACTAAATTAGATAAATTCTTGAATAATCATGATAAATGCTAGAACAGTGGGCACCACTGTGTCTGTCCTCACACACACACACAGGCTTATTGGACCCGTGTCCAGGATGTAACATGACTTACACAATCCCTGACTGGGAAAGGTAAGGAACTTCTATCTGATCATTTTCCTGGACTCACAACCGTCAATCTCCACCACGTTTCCAGCAATCAAGGGAGATAAATACCAGAGGAAACAACTTAGTCTTAACCCACAGCGTGGAAACAGCGTTTTTAATCATGAAGACCAATGCTCAATAATAGCCCACGTGGAGACAGAAACTCAGGATATTAATTGATCTGTACATTCCGACCCCCTTCTGGGATCCTCTTCAGCAGATGAGGATCCCAGAAGGGGGTCGAAATATACGGATCAATTAATCTCCTGTAAGTAATAGTATATAACAAGTTGTATACAGTGATGGATCTAAGCAGGAGTCTACTGACATGACTGCATCTCCTCCTGTTGCCACCTCCCCGAGATAAGAACTATAGAAACCATGTTGAGTTAGGCATAAGAATTAACAACTGGGTTTCTACACTGCAGACTAAATTCTTTGTCATCGTAATGGGATTAAAGTTAACTTATGACACTGAGTTTGACTCCTAGATCATTACCATTTCTATGTCATCCTAGATCTCACATAATGACTCTAATAACATTGTCTTTAGAGAATCCAAATGCAGAGTTTCAAAATCTGAAAGAAAGGAATTAGTGTACAATTCTAATGGACTCCATCACACATTCAATAACTCTTATTGTATATAAAGTACCTTGAAGGAAAAGGTTATATATTGTTATATCAGTGTCTAGCTTTAGAGATAACAATAGAATTAAATAATGAAAATTAATGTTATAGGAATCGAGTTAGAAGTCTGAGTAGATCTATCACCCACCATGATAACAAGAACGAAAATAAGTATGTTTATGGAGTAACTTATAATGTGAACAGATTGACTGATGTTGTAGTAGCCAGGTTTAGTCTTGGTTACAAGACTTCTGGCAGTCTGGAAGACACACACATGATGAGCAAACCAAATGCAAAGCTTTATGGTGACTTTCTTGAAAACCAGGTGCTTAATTGTTCAGTTCTTGAGGAATATAGAGATAGCTTTATAAGAGAGAGAGAGAGAGAGAGAGAGAGAGAGAGAGAGAGAGAGAGAGAGAGAGAGAGAGAGATGGAAACATCTGTGTCAAAACTTTTCTAATGTCGTATGCTAACGCATGTCATGCCATGGAGGTGGTTTGTTAGGGGAAGGTGGGTGTTGTTTGAAGGGGGTGGGGCGACAGTTGGGTGTGTTGGGGCCGGTGGCAGGGCGATGGTTGGGGGTTTGGGGGGGATGAACGACTCTAACACGACAAGACACAGGGGCGACAGGTCACGTGGACATAAGATCACACGGGGAAAGGAGACGCCGATTCCGTCAGCTCGACCCATGGTCCGACCCATCACTGTCCTCACCCATTTGTTGTCCTCACCACGCTCAGGCCACCAGGGGCAGGCAGGGGCAAGGGAAGGGTGGTAGAGGAAAGGGTAGAGAGCATTACAGATGGAAAGGGAGGGATAGAGAAGGAAGGGGTAAGGAGAAACGAGGAAAGACTACGACTGAGAAGACATTAAATAAGATATTTAGGAATGGGTAAAAGAGAAATAGGCAGAAGAAGTGAAGGAAAGGAAATGGGAAGGAGATGAAGGAAATAGAACAGGGCAAGAGAAGCAGTTTTAGAAGGGCAAAAACCGGACTTAAACGTTGTTTACATTTCGCGTCTCTAACGCAGAATGAAAATAAAAAACACTGGTAGCAGAGAATCCTAAAAATGCAACGTTTCATCCATTTCTGGGCTTTATTAACGATACGGGAATAAACCCAGCTTTGGGCGAAACGTCGTCGGCATTTGCCATTGTCTACCCATTACCCAGAACGATTTTCTGACGTGATTATTCCAGTTACAATATCAAGCCACCGGGCTCAATTCCCTGTCACGGATTAACATATAGGCATATTTCCTTATACAACTGCTGTCTCTGCCCACCTAACTGTGAAAATAGGTACCTGTGTGTTAGTCGAAGGTCATGGGTCGCATCCAGGGGTGAAATATTTTAGATACTCCAGTACCTGCTGGAATGTTATGTACTGTGTAAGAAACTCCAGTACCTGCTGGAAGTAATCAAGAGTTGAGCAGCAGGTATCCCTGTACCTAATGACAATATATAAAAATTAGGTATAATCTCAATACCTCCCTCCATCACCCCTTCTTCACCGTTACCCCTCCCTCCCTATCACCCCCTCCCGTCACCCCTCTCTACTTCCCTATCACCCCTCCCGTCACCCCTCTCTACCACCCTTTCACCCGTCCCGTCACACCTCCCGTCACCCTTCTCTACCTCCCTATCACCCCTCTTTACCTCCCTATCACCCCTCTCTACCTCCCTATAACCCCTCCCGTCACCCCTCTCTACCTCCCTATCACCCCCTCACGTCACCCCTCTCTACCACCCTATCACCCCTCCCGTCACCCCTCTCTACCTCCCTCTCACCCCTCCCTCCCCACCAGACCTCCTGACATACTGCAAATGCAACGCACACAACCTCCACTATTCCGCTCAAGTTCTTGAATAAGACGACACCGCTATGCTATAAATATCACACTTGCACAAAAGAACAAGCATTCTAATTTTTCCCCACCTCCTTACCCCCTCCTCAAAAAAAAGGACACAGACGATAATTCCTGATGAAGTTTGACAGAAAGAAGCGATTAATATCCGACTTTGATAAAAGATCGGACCCTCCTCACTTTTCCGAAATAAGTGACTAATTCGGGGTGACGTACGGCCGACTTAACCGGCACACTTGGCCCCGGTGAAAATTTTTACACGACTTTTAAACTGATGCGCCATACGAGTCGCGGAAACTTTTCAAAATGGCCGATTATTCATGTTATTTTCCATTGGAAGACACAGTAAAGTTCCCGTCTTTAAAAAAAAAAAAAACAGGTGATTAGTGTCCCCTGAAAGTTAGTTTTAAAAGAGACGGAAAATCATACGTCCGAGGGAAGTATTCGTCCTCTCTCTCTTTCTATCTCTCTCTCTCTCTCTCTCTCTCTCTCTCTCTCTCTCTCTCTCTCTCTCTCTCTCTCTTACTGTGACAAACGAAACGTTGCCACAGTAAAATGTCGCATTAGTTGCACTTTTTGCCCTTTCACGTTTTTTGGGGTCACGTGACACAAGTCTTCCACTGGCCTACCGTCCACTCCCTTATAAAAAACAGCTCATGTCACCCGAGATGACTAAACAACAGATGAATCTATTCTTCACGTCACTCATGTCACTATCGTCAAGTCCTGTTTACATGCAATAATAAGATTTATTCCCTCGTTGCAGCTGCAGGACACTTTAATATATGAGTCAAGTTAGCAAGCCGTAGCGGACACGCACTCGAGATCGGATCTGTCTGTGGCTGTGGTGGCTGCAACGACGAGTCTCTGTTGGTCTGGCTGTCTCCCGCTTGTCTGTGGATGGCAAGGGTGTGGTCAGGTCGTGTCTATCACAGGTCTGTGGAAGGCAGGGTTGTGGTCACGGTTGTATGTGTGTGTGTCTGTTATACGTGTCTGTGGAAGGCAGGGGTGTGGTCACGGTTGTATGTGTGTCTGTTATACGTGTCTGTGGAAGGCAGGGGTGTGGTCACGGTTGTATGTGTGTGTGTCTGTTATACGTGTCTGTGGAAGGCAGGGGTGTGGTCACGGTTGTATGTGTTTTTATCTGTTTAAAGTACAGTGTGTCTGTGGAAGGCAGGGGTGTGGTCACGGTTGTATGTGTGTGTCTGTTATACGTGTCTGTGGAAGGCAGGGGTGTGGACACAGTCGTATATTTGTCTGTAACATATGTGGGAGTGTGTCTACGATTGTCTGTGTCTACGATTGTCTGTGTCTATGTTTTACTCACCCGTGTCTGTGAAAGGCGAGGGGCGACTACGGTTAAGGGACATATATTTGCCATCTGTAAATCCAAAGAACGACTTTGTTTACAACAAATCCTGTGAATCCAAGAACGGTTTTGTTTACAACAAATCCTACAAATCGAGAAAATATAGGCGAAAATAATTATTTATGAACCAAAAATATGAAAGATGGAGGCGTGACGGGATTAGTAAATGAGAGAACAAAATCGGGTCGACGAAGGAGGTACCAAGGAGAAGACGAGAAGAAAAAGACGTTGAAGAAGAGACTGTAAAAGAAGAAAGTGAAGACTATAAAGAAGATTCTGAGATGATAACAAGAAGGAGGCGACAAAGAAGAAGGATTAAGGTGAAATTATCTTTAAAAGTGGAAAAAAAATGACGAAGAAACAATCAAGAAGTTGAAAAAAGGAATGAGAGAAGAGAGAGAGAGAGAGAGAGAGAGAGAGAGAGAGAGAGAGAGAGAGAGAGAGAGAGAGATCGAGGAGGTCACGATGGTGAAATAGTAGAAGAAGGAAACTGAAGGAGATGAATAACTGAGACGACGAATTGGAGTGAGGAAATAAAAGTAACTGAGAAAGAGATATAGAAAAGGGATGAGAATGAAGAGTTAGGATCTGAGAGCTGAATGGAATGACATTGGAGAAGAACGGTGAGATGTGATAATAGAATAGAGGGTGGAAGGAATGACCTAGAAAGTAGAGGATGGAGGAAGACCTGGTGTGAAGAAACTAACAGGAGAGTAAGCGACTAGAAAAGAGTGGTTGAAGGAATCGGAAGATGTAATGAGGATGAGAGTGACCTTGAGAAAAGAGGTAGAGAAGAGTGAAGAATGAGATGATGAATGCGTGGGGGGGTGAGGAGGAGAGGAGTGAGGAGGAAGCAGGCTGGTGTCACCATAACACTAACTCCACACTAAGCTGGCATTCACAGTAACTCTCTTCTTCATGATCTTTTTTATAAGAGATCACCTCCTAGCTCGCCACTGTTTAAGCTGTGAGTTAATGTTATCGTTCCATTACACCTCTGCCGCCACCCTGAAGTAATGGCCCCGGGGTTATTACGTATTTCACAACTACTGAATTTCAATGCATTCTACATTCTACATGGAAGGCTTCAAACTTCATTCATGAGATTATCCTAAGCTCGCAATCTTTTCACCCTGTTATTTATGCTATATACATTAAACCCCCGGCAGGGGAGGAAACATTAGCATTAACGAAAGTATTTAATTTCTTAAAGTGGAGACTTTAATTATCTCTCAAATTCAAAACTTTCTGACGGAGTTTGGCCCTTGGGCTCCCTCCCTCTGTCCCCCCTGTCTCTCCTCCCGTTCCCGTCGCAGGCGTCGCTTGATGGACGCCCTAAAATAGTTATCCCTCCGTCCACCATTAAAAGAAAATGGACCATTGTCCCCTGATGTGTGAAACTCTACGGCAATGACCTGCCGTGTTTCACAGTCATCCTCCACACTTTGTGATTTCCTTAATCATTTCTCTCTGGCACTGCTCCCTTTCGTTCAGTGCGATATTACAGGAGAGGAAGGAAATATTCCAATACGAACAGCCATATTCATAGCGGAAAGCAATAATATGCGTAAGATAAAAGGACTTTCCTTTCCTAACACTGTAAACTCAGGCACATATAAATATATAAACATTATCTCTCAGTGCACAGCAGGATTCGAACCTGCAAACTCGGCATCAGAGTACACAGTGCTTTATCCACACAGCCAGACTCAATCTGGAAGTTCGAATCCTGCTGTGATCTTAGAGAATCATATATATATGCTTCTCTAAGACCACAGCATATTATTATTGCAACATTTAGGTATCTTTGTTGCCGAAAAGCTTTGCCAGCACAGCAGGCTTCTTCAGTCTAATACAAAGGCGACTAAAAGAGTAGAGAGTTCAAGAAGCCGAAATTTTGAGTTGATCAGTCCCTCAGCCTTGGTAGAATATATTGCTAAAGGAATCATTGATAATTCACAGTAACCTCAGTTCCAATGCTGGTAGCGAGGGGTTGTCGAGCCTCAGTTGAAGACGTTTCTTGCGGGATACGAATGTATTTTCTTAAGGCATTGTATTGAGAAACGTTTCTCTCCTGCCACCTTCATCACTTCAGAAACGTTTCGTTCTACCCACTCAAGCCTTGACTTGTGTCAGTTGTACTTCCACTCACATACCTGATACCCACCCGGATGTACTCTAGCTTGGAGTACATGTCTAAAAGACTTTCGTAACTCAACGTATCCAGCCGCATGAGTGAGCTTAGCCCCCTGAGGGCTGCTGAGCGCTTCACCAGGGCTCTGGAGAGAGCCAGAGCTCTCCATCAGGATCTCCCTTCTCCTGCGTGGTGGACACCTGAAGAAAAGCTTCCTCTGACGGAGGTGGTCACTCACCCCAGCAGTGTCGTGACACCCACGACGGAAAACCTCCAACATGATGACTCACATAAAGTTCTTGGCCAGTCCTCGGTCAGCACAGCCTCGCCTCTTTCCTGGACGCTTCTTCTTAGTCTTCTTTTTTTATTCTTCTTATTCTCGGAGAGTTATCAAAACAGGTCTTCACTCTCCCTATCGTTAATTCTGATATTATTATTATTATTATTATTATTATTATTAGAGAGAGAGAGGCAGGACACACACACACACACACACGCACACGGATTCGTTCAAGACACTGTACACCGTGTACGTCAGGCCCATACTAGAGTATGCAGCACCAGTCTGGAACCCACACCTGGTCAAGCACGTCAAGAAATTAGAGAAAGTGCAAAGGTTTGCGACAAGGCTAGTTCCACAGCTCAGGGGAATGCCATATGAAGAAAGGTTGAGGGAAATAGGACTAACAACACTGGAGGACAGAAGGGTTAGAGGAGACATGATACAAAATACTGCAGGGAATCGACAAGGTAGATAGTGACAGGATGTTCCAGAGAGGGAATACAGAAACAAGGGGACACAACTGGAAGCTGAAGACTCAGATGAGTCAAAGGGATGTTAGGAAGCACTTCTTCAGCCATAGAGTAGTTAGGAAGTGGAATAGTCTAGCGAACGATATAGTGGAGGCGGGAACCATACATAGTTTTAAGACAAGGTATGATAAAGCTCATGGAGCAGGGAGAGCAGAGACATAGTAGCGGACAGCAAAGAGGCGGGGCCAGGAGCTGAGTCTCGACCCCTGCAACCACAATTAGGTGAGTACACACACACACACACGCACCTCATTCAACAGATTCCTGATTGGTTCCTTGTTAATGAGGGTCAGGACTCGCGGAGGTCTGATTGTCAAAAGTTACACAGAACAATCATGAGTGAACGATCAGAGGCAAGAGTGTGTGTGGGGTGTGACGCCTCTCCACTCTCTCCTTCACCCCTCTCATCTCTCTTTCACCTCTCCCCTCTCTCCTTCACCCCTCTCATCTCTCTTTCACCTCTCCCCTCTCTCCTTCACCCCTCTCATCTCTCTTTCACCTCTCCCCTCTCTCCTCCCCCTTTCTTCCTATTCTTACCATTTTTTTCAATATATTATTTTTATTATTATATATATGATGGTGGGGGAGAGAGAAGAGAGGTTGTCCAAGAAATAACAGCTACCCCATCCTCCCCATCTCCCCTCATCATCCCCCCCTTCCTCATCTCCCATAATTCTTCATGGTAGGTGGATCCTGATCTATATAAAGGGAGAGGTCATGTTTAATGGTAATGGCGGCCATTCTCTGATTCATCCATTATGGTGCCATGAAAATAATGGCGATTCGTTCTGGGATCTAATTTAGTGATTTAGAAATCTAATTGATTTTTGTAATTTAGATAATCTAACTGATTTTGACGTCTTAAGAAAAAGTTAACCTTTGAAGATGCTAATTTCTGATGTGTACACACACTTATAGGTGTATACACATATTTATAAGTGTATACACACACTTAGTGATGTATACACACACTTAGTCATGTATATACACCCTTAGTCATGTATACACACACTTAGAGAAGTATATTTCTCAGTGTATATACGATGAGACTTGTTTGTTTCAGTGTATATACACTAAGAGATGTATATTTATCGGTGTATATAAACTTTGACGTGCATATCTCTCAGTATATATTCGCTGAAGAATGTATATCTCTCAGTATACATACGTTGAGAGGTATATAACTCTCAGTGTATATACACTGACAGTTTACTTTAATCCGTATTTTAAGTATTAAAGTATTCTTGACTTGTGGAAGTTGACAAGTGACATGCAACCTTAATGACCCTCCTGTAGTAGATAGGCTTTAAACCGGGTTAATTAACCAACCGTTGAAACAATGATATACGTGAACATTTATGTCTATAGTCGTAATTATACAAAGAATGAAATAACCCAGGTAAATAACCCAGGATTACCAAATTAAGTCACTCTGGCTTATTTCCAATGGAGTCCTTTGATACTCTTCCCCAAGATGCGACCAAGAACTGTCGGTTATCAGCCAGGTACCTACTTACTGCTGGGTGAACAACGACAACATGTGTAAAGACCACTATGAAAATAAACCAGATTGTCTGACATCAGTGGGTTTACTGGGTTATCCTGGGTTGCCAACCCACCGGTTTAATAATCCAAACAAATTTTCTTCTTCTTTTTCTTCTTCTGCTTCTTCTTCTTCTTAGTATTATTATTATTATTATTATTATTATTATTATTATTAGTAGTAGTAGTAGTAGTAGTAGTAGTAGTAGTAGTAGTAGTAGTAGTAGTAGTAGTAGTAGTAGTAGTAGTAGTAGTAGTAGTAGTAGTAGTAGTAGTAGTAGTAGTAGTAGTAGTAGTAGTAGTAGTAGTAGTAGTAGTAGTAGTAGTAGTAGTAGTAGTAGTACTGTGGAGACGTTTCGCCAACCTGTGGCGAGACGTCCCCAGGTGTTGCAGGTGTCTTATTCATTTGATGGACAGTGACAAACTTTATTTCTATAAAGTACTATATGCAAATGACATAGAATTAACTGACATGTAAGAACTAAGTTATAAGAAGCCCATTGTTATAGAACGTCACCTGTTATAGAAAGTCACTTGTTATAGGAAGTCTCTTGTTATACAAAGTCCCTTGTTATAGAAAGCATTTCTGGCAGCCTTAATTATAATTAGTAAACAATTGTCTAATTAGATTACTCAACAACCTCAGGTGTACTGTTTTTTTTAATTGCCACATATAAATCAGAGTTGGCGGCCCCTAGGCTGGCCCTTCTCTTCTTTATTGTGCCAGTTGGCTCTCTCTGTGGGTGCCATTCATCGTTTTCTTCATGTCTACACGACATCACATCGCATCTTTCTCCGGTTCCTTTACCAAAATCACAAGAATAGAATCTCCGGCGTGATTGCCTCTAACGTAGAGCAGTGAGCCATTCGTTGTAACAATGGCATCCTGCGAAAGCATTAACATTACGGTGGGGTGGAGACTTTGGCTTCAATGTTTACGCTACGGCCACAGTCGTGCCACAAACCACACGACCATCCACACTTTTACTCTCAACTAGGCTATTACAACTTGCTTAATCCTATAAGACTCTCAAATTTCATTATCATAAAATCCTCTCGAATGTTTAACTTTCACACCCAAGTATCAGAGGGGCAGAAACACTCAAAAAAAAAGTCTGAAAAGTTGAATATTTGTAGGATCTGCCAGCGGAGGGCCGGAGAGAGAGAGAGGCGACCACTGGCATGGTCCGGCCATTATTAATGTGTATTTACGAGGTGATAAAGTAGGTGGGCAGCGATATGAGACGACCTGACACTACTTCCTCAGCCACGCCCATACCAGAGGCCGCCACCACCGCCCACACCACTCTTATAAAGGAAGAGATTAGAGCTATATTGGAGGACGAGGCGAAATCGCTGAGAATTTCTCAGTTCTTCATGGACCTTTGGGAACTCGGGGATGTCTTGTGGTGGTGAGAGGCGGTGAGGCAGAGGAGGACTGGTGTAAGATAGTGAGGAAGGGAGAAAAGAGAGAAAGACAGAGAGAGAAGGGAGAAAAACAAGTCTCGTCTAGAGGGACGTAGTATGTACCTTGATGCTGGTGAGGGGCTCTCTATTCAAGGAATTCAAGCTAACATACACTTCCTCGGATCAACCCAGATTGACTACCATTCTCCAGGTGCTGTATTACCCCTACGAGTTTAACGCTTCTTGCAAAATAAATACCAATAAGCCCTTCTAGTTTTCTCCTTATATTCCCTCATACAGGATGGTTTTTCCCTCATACTCCCTCACACAGGATGGTATCCCCTCATACTCCCTCACACAGGATGGTATCCCCTCATACTCTCTCATACAGGATGGTTTTTCCCCTCATACAGGATGGTATTCCCCTCATATTCCATCACACAATGGTATTCCCCTCATTCTCCCTCACACGGGATGGTATCCCCCTCATTCTCCCTCACACGGGATGGTATCCCCCTCATACTCCCTCACACAGGATGGTATCCCCCTCATACTCTCTCACACAGGATGGTCGTCCAACAAAACACTTAAATGTCTTGGCGAAATATTAAAAACATTAGAAAAATTGGCAGAATCTTTATATTATTGCATATTTCGAGGACTGAGGGCGGTCTGAAGCATTTTCTGACACACTTCAATTTACAGCTAAAACATGCATGTAAATCATTGTAAAATAAACAGTCGGTGGAGCCATGAGGTTGTCGTCCCAAATTCAACAATAAGCTTAGTGGCTACGGCAGCTTTATAGACCACCTTCTAGCAGGTAAGCAGTATGGGAGCACTCTAGTAGCACCCGAACGTTTGTTAGGTAGCACTGCTATCCTCTAAGTAGGACCACTTGCATATTTCAGTATCTTGGCAGGACCTCGGTAGCTCTCAGCTATGATAACAGGATAATAGAATCCCAGTAGCAACTTACGTATTGTTAGCAGGATGCTAGGCCCTTCTGTAGCACCGTAGATGTTAGTATCAGGATGATAGAACTTCTGTAGCACCGTAGCTGTTAGTATCAGGATGATAGAACTTCTGTAGCACCGTAGCTGTTAGTATCAGGATGGTAGAACTTCTGTAGCACCGTAGCTGTAAGTATCAGGATGATAGAACTTCTGTAGCACCGTAGCTGTAAGTATCAGGATGATAGAACTTCTGTAGCACCGTAGCTGTTAGTATCAGGATGATAGAACTTCTGTAGCACCGTAGCTGTTAGTATCAGGATGATAGAACTTCTGTAGCACCGTAGCTGTAAGTATCAGGATGATAGAACTTCTGTAGCACCGTAGCTGTTAGTATCAGGATGATAGAACTTCTGTAGCACCGTAGCTGTTAGTATCAGGATGATAGAACTTCTGTAGCACCGTAGCTGTTAGTATCAGGATGATAGAACTTCTGAGCACCGTAGCTGTTAGTATCAGGATGATAGAACTTCTGTAGCACCGTAGCTGTTAGTATCAGGATGATAGAACTTCTGTAGCACCGTAGCTGTAAGTATCAGGATGATAGAACTTCTGTAGCACCGTAGCTGTAAGTATCAGGATGATAGAACTTCTGTAGCACCGTAGATGTTAGTATCAGGATGATAGAACTTCTGTAGCACCCTAGCTGTTAGTAGCAGGATGATAGAATCCCAGTAGAACCTTGGGTATTGGTAGCAGGACGATAGAACCCCAGCCTGACCCCAGCTGTGGTAGCGGGAAGGGGTGTGGGGTCCCTGGCAAGGTTTTTGAGACGCGATATATACAGTATTATCATCACAATACTCTCTTAAGCAAATCTCATCTTCATCTGACCGTCTCCGAATGCTCCGTCAGCCATCACCAGAGCTTCATTTCTTCCAATGACTCTCAAAATTCACCTCTTTAATCCCTCCTCAAACCACACCTTTCAACAGATAAATCATATTTACATATTACAAAGCCTAACTAATATATAAATCTATCGTCAGAGTAGATGCTTATGTGATGTGCATATGAGGAAATGATTTATCCAAGGAGGAAGGCTAAGTCGAGAAAGAGGAGTTCGGACGTGTGTTCCCGTGGTGGGCGAGGTTGGCTGATGAATTGGGTTGGTATACGAAGTGACACGCAACGGCATTAAGCTTGCATTCAATTTTCGTCAAAGTCCTTCAAATCTGCAAACAGACCCCTTATGCTTCGCTCACTGCTACAGTTTTGTCATTGGATTTGCAGAAATGTATTAGACGGGGTCCTGGCGGATTAGCTGAACGTGCAAGGAGATGACACGAGCCATCACAACACGAGTGGAGGAGAGTGTTGCAAGGGTAGTCTGAAGCCAGGGAGGCGAGGATTGTCTCAGACGAGAAGCGAGAAACTTCGCCTCACCTCTAAGAAGCCAGGGAAGCAAGGAATGGGCTAAGGATTGTCTCAGACGAGGCGAGAAAACCTCGTCTCATCCACCAAGATGCCAGAGAGAGGAGAGAGACAAGAAATGCTTCAGGCGAGGCAAGAGAACTTCTCATCAAATAAGGTGTTGACCACAGGATTTCCAGGTATCGACTCTCTCTCTCTCTCTCACACACACACACAAGCTAATCCACAATAAATATACACCTGGAAAGTACATGCAGCTAGCACCAACAACCTGACTGATCATACTGTCAAGAGAGAGGCGTGATCTGGAACCGTGTCGCGTGGGGGGTGGCGTTGATTCCCAAAATCATCTACAGGTAACCAACAACAACTCACAGAAGCTGTCCTAATGTACGGAAGAGTACGTCAATAAAACTGTACGTGGTTAACGAGAGGGATTACCGAATACCGATCAACGATTTCAAACATCGTTCATCCCCTAGAAAATATTTTCCGATCGATTATTTGCGAATTTCCCCAAACGGGTTTTATTTTTTTCGAAACGAGCGATAAATAAAACGTAAATAAACGACCCCCTTTAGTAATATGGATTTTTTGTACTTGCTGTCACTAGTACGACCCAGAGTATATTGAAGGTGGTTTATCTTACATACAAGAAGTCAGACGCACGAGAGGAATATTACTGAAAAAACATTGTGGCTGGTCTGCGTCTGAAGTGGTATATTTTATGTGGAATTGTGTCCATCACGGGGAAATGTGTTTCGATAACTAACCCGATTTGTATTAAATTAAAAGTGGGACGTTATGAGCGTCAGGCAAAACACAGAAAATTATGCTGTGCACAAATAACCATGAACAACACGGTAGAGGGAGAGGAGTGTGGCGACGTTTCGGTCCGAGAGTGTGTGACTTTGTGAAGGGGTCTAAGTCGGACCGAAACGTTGTCGTAAGCTGCTTTTCTATCTCTCTCTCTCTCTCCTTTGTTCGGGTTATTTGCGTGTTGTGGTCGTGTGATGACTCGTTTCGTTGGAGCTTTTGGTCATACGACCGAAACCTTTCGCTGGCTTACCGGTTCGACCCTTTAAGACCAGGTACACCCGTTTAAAAGGCCAGATATAATACTCACGCTAATGTCTACCCAGTATTAAGCAACGGACCGGCGTCGAACCCGTGGACGGGTTCGAACCGGGTACTCGAACCGCCGTTTGAAGACCTAATCACTCCACTAAATCGTTGCATTCGATTATTTCGAAATTTTCAGAGTATAAATTCACAAATATTGATCCCAGGGCAGAAAAAAAAGGATATCATTTATATGTTTTTAGCGCGGCGTAATAGCCGGAATAATAATGAACGAGGAGACGAAAAATGACGTTGCATATAATAGTTTTAATAGGATTGGAAATAGGATTGGATTATTAATTAATAGGATTGGATTAATCACCAGGAAAGCATAGGGCTGCGGGGGGGATTTATTGAGATTGGAAGACGAAAAAATAACGAGTTCAACACCAGTATTACGAACCTTATTGTTCGTCAGACGCCTTCGTTACCTCTGGTTAATTAAAAAAATATATGTGATGAAAGCAGTCTGGCCATTTCGAAAATAATTATATTGGTGAAACAATAATAACTAAAAAAAAAAGAGTATTTTGAGACTTGTTTTCAAAAAAAAAAATGCAAAAATACAGATTTAACAAAAAATCAAGAATAAATCTGGAACGATAAATCTGGAAGATTAAATCTGAAACAATAAATTTGAAACCTTTTCTAAGAACTGAAAATTAGATTTATTTTGTAAAGTAAATTTGATATACTGAGTTAATTCATCTAAATTTATATAAAGAATTTTGTACGACTAAGACATGGGCAACACCTGGGTGTCTTTATTGTTGAGACGTTTCGCCCACCAGCCTTGATAGTAGGTGGTCACTTCCTCAGCCTTGATAGTAGGTGGTCAGTCCCTCAGCCTTGATATAAGGTGGTCAGTCCCTCAGCCTTGATAGTAGGTGGTCAGTCCCTCAGTCTTGAAATAATGTGGTCAGTCCCTCAGCCTTGATAGTAGGTGGTCAGTCACTCAGTCTTGAAATAATGTGGTCAGTCCCTCAGCCTTGATAGTAGGTGGTCAGTCCCTCAGCCTTGATAGTAGGGGATCAGTCCCTCAGCCTTGATAGTAGGTGGTCAGTCCCTCAGCCTTGATATAAGGTGGTTAGTCCCTCAGCCTTGATAGTAGGTGGTCAGTCCCTCAGCACTGATATAAGGTGGTCAGTCCCCCAGCCTTGATAAGTAGGTGGTCAGTCCCTCAGTCTTCATAGAAGACATTCAGTCCCGTAGCCTTGACAATCAGTAGCATAAGCAGGACGCGATGTGCAGCAGCTGAAGGCATCGTCACAGATGGGCGGGACCCCACTACTGCAAGTAGGTCGTGCTAAAGATATTCTCCATACCAAGCACCTGGTGTGTTGCCGCACCAGACAGGTATCTTTACAGCAATGGGATGCAGCAATGAGGTGGTGTCTCGGCCAACCCAGACAGCGTTAAAATCTGCACGCTTGTCATGCGAGGTGTGTGGAGTCTCAGAAAAGCAAGTAGATTTTAATCCTTTAAAGGGAGATTAAAGCGAACTCTCGGTGTGTATACACTGACAGTTTACTGAAATCATATGCAAATATACACAATTGTATTTGATTGAACGTGAATCTGTATGTATTAATTAAATACCTGCTTTCCTGTAGTTATTAAATATGTGTATTTGAATGCGTTAAATACAAGTGTATACATAATCACATGTATCATATGTATTAAATATGTGTATAACTACTTGTATTAAATACATGTAGTCCTGTATAACAACAAGATACCTGTGTGTATTAAACATCTGCGTTCCTGTATGTATTAAACACATGTCTATCTGAATAAAATCTGTATCTGTATTAATTTAAAAAAAGAAAGAAATGGACATCCGTACACAGTATACATCTGTATACACTAAATACCTGTGTACCCACCCACGTTAAACACCAGTGTATCTGCATGTAATACCTGACTCCTCGTCATTACCTACACATGCAACATATGTCACCCAGTTTGGTCTCTCCCATCCACGTTTCTGTAAGTGATATGAGAGAGGATTTTTCACCCTGATTGTCCCCGGAAATAAAGGCACCAATGTTCGCATTTCCATGCATATCGTTGTTTTTTTTGGGGGTGGGGGAAGAGGACAGGGGTAGAGGGAGGTCCGGGGAGGGTAGATGGGGGTTGCATTGGCAATAAAGACCCATTGTAGGAGAATGATGGTATAAATGTTGGACAGGATGATGCTACTGTCAGGGAGAGGGTTTGGTGGTAAGCTATGTTGAGTGTGTGTGTGTGTTGTTATCCTGTGATCTAGGTTATTTTAGTCTCGCTGGATGGATGCTGTACGTTGTGTTGGGTGCTGGGACGTGGCAGGTAATGAGATCAGGCTTGATGCTGGTTGGCTTGGTGGTGGTGGTGTGGTGGTGGTGGTGGTGGTGTGTGTGTGTGTGTGTGTGTGTGTGTGTTGTGTGTGGCCGTGTGTTTATGTCTGTTAATATGTGATCAATAAGAAGATAAGACTAGAGGAACACTGAAGAAGGCCTACTGGCCCATACAATGCAAGTCCTTAATATCACTTTGTGTTATTGTGCAAGTTTTGTCACGACAATGGTTCAGGACGGGCCGAAACGTTGTCAACCTCCTGACTTTCTTTTTCATACGAAATCCATGAATTATTTCTGTTGCTTTTATGTCGTGGTTGTTAACCTTCCAAATATGAATTGCTGTCGTTGTTTTTCCTTACTGTCAATAACCTGCCAGTGTTAATCTTGTATATTCCTCTAAGTATCTTGTATGTTGGTATCATGTCTCCCCATCTCCTCTGTTCTTCTATTGAAGTTCAGCTCACATTATCTCAGTAATTTTAGATTATTCGTCTCGCGATCAAACTTCCAATAATTCTTCAGACCTCAAATTTCGTATTCACTTTAGAATTCACATTTCAATTCAGCCTCACACCATCTCTCTCTTCCCAGCTGGTTCCACTTTTACACGGTTAGAGTAATCTTATGTCTTTGCCACAGTTAGGTGTTCAACTTCCATCTGTCCCCTCGCCCTCGTCCTTCCCACGTCAAAAAAAAAAATAGTCTTTTTCCAGCCTGTCGAAGGCTCGGAGTAGTTTATAGGTCATGACCTACTTCCTCTCTTGAGTTGTGAATCACTACACTCTTTATAATTCTAAAATGTTTTTGTCGTCTGTGGTCCGCTAGAGTTTTGAGTTCTGACTTGAACTGTCCAGTCTCGAAGTGTCTCTTCCTCTGCTCGAAGCTCTTGTTCCTCTGGTGATCAGGATGATGAGAAAGCTTGTTACAATGAGCCGCTGGTTTCTAGACACTTCCACAAGACGCGACCCTCAGTAGTCAGGTACCTCCTGTGCAGCTATTTACTGCTAGGTGAGTAGGGCAGCAGATGTCAGGAGACTTGCCCATATGTCCAGCCCAACACTAGAAGAGAGAGAGAGAGAGAGAGAGAGAGAGAGAGAGAGAGAGAGAGAGAGAGAGAGAGAGAGAGAGAGAGAGAGAGAGAGAGAGAGAGAGAGAGAGAGAGAGAGAGATTTAAAAACCAAGTATCGATATAATGTAAAACAATCTAGCATAAACACAATCTTACCCGGTATTACACAGTAATGGGATTAACAAGAAACTACTCATGGTAAAAGAATGTACAACAACCGTATTCCGTAAGGAAAAGAGGGAGTTCGGAATATCCCATTGTTAACTCACTTTACTGCGCCATGGTTGGCCCTGAACAAAACAATACATTGGCGTGTTGGAAAATTACAGGCTGGACTTGACTGGTTTACTGACGCCATTAAATGGACGCCATTCAGCGGCGCAGCGCGCCAGTATTCAAAGTCTGGTGGGAAGTGACGTCAACGGCGGACGTTGATGGCGGCCGGGGACTTCCTGTTGTCCGGCCTCACCCCTTGCTATCTTGAAGCCGGGGACTTCCTGTTGTCCACCCTCACCCCTTGCTATCTTGAAGCCAGGGACTTCCTGTTGTCCAGCCTCACCCCTTGCTATCTTGAAGCCTGGGATTTCCTGTTGTCCAGCCTCACCCCTTGCTATCTTGAAGCCGGGGACTTCCTGTTGTCCAGCCTCACCCCTTGCTATCTTGAAGCCGGGGACTTCCTGTTGTCCGGCCTCACCCCTTGCTATCTTGAAGCCGGGGATTTCCTGTTGTCCAGCCTCACCCCTTGCTATCTTGAAGCCGGGGACTTCCTGTTGTCCAGCCTCACCTCTTGCTATCTTGAAGCCGGGGACTTCCTGTTGTCCAGCCTCACCCCTTGCTATCTTGAAGCCGGGGACTTCCTGTTGTCCAGCCTCACCCCTTGCTATCATGAAGCCAGGGACTTCCTGTTGTCCAGCCTCACCCCTTGCTATCTTGAAGCCGGGGATTTCCTGTTGTCCAGCCTCACCCCTTGCTATCTTGAAGCCAGGGACTTCCTGTTGTCCAGCCTCACCCCTTGCTATCTTGAAGCCGGGGACTTCCTGTTGTCCAGCCTCACCCCTTGCTATCTTGAAGCCAGGGACTTCCTGTTGTCCAGCCTCATCCCTTGCTATCTTGAAGCCGGGGACTTCCTGTTGTCAAGCCTCACCCCTTGCTATCTTGAAGCCAGGGACTTCCTGTTGTCCAGCCTCATCCCTTGCTATCTTGAAGCCGGGGACTTCCTGTTGTCCAGCCTCACCCCTTGCTATCTTGAAGCCAGGTACTTCCTGTTGTCCAGCCTCACCCCTTGCTATCTTGAAGCCGGGGACTTCCTGTTGTCCAGCCTCATCCCTTGCTATCTTGAAGCCGGGGACTTCCTGTTGTCCAGCCTCACCCCTTGCTATCCTGAAGCCAGGGACTTCCTGTTGTCCAGCCTCGCCCCTTGCTTTCTTGAAGCCGGGGACTTCCTGTTGTCCAGCCTCACCCCTTGCTATCTTGAAGCCGGAGACTTCCTGTTCTTCAGCCTCACCCCAGTTTTCTTGGTGCCGGAGACTTCCTGTTACTCATCCTCATTCCTACTATCCTGCTGGTGAGCGTGGGAAAAAGACAGATAGCAAAAGACCAAATAGTCTACTCGAGGCTACCTGCTGAGGACTAACTTAAGTCAAGCTGCTTCTACTCTTTAAAAGGTTACAGCAAGAATATTATAGCAGAAGACTCTCCCACCTCACACTGAGGAGGTCGTCCTTGAAGGGGTTTCGGAGTTTCTCAACCCCGGCCTTTGCAAACTGAGGTCGTCCTCGCTGCCGGCTTGGTAAGATCTTTAGTGAAGACCTGGTGTACATGTACCAAATAGCTGAAAGATGGTTAATGTAGTCACGATATTTAAGAGTCAGTGAAGGTCACACCGAACCACTGGCTAGTATTATTTAAATTGATCCTGTCTTATGTGAAGAAGATTGTCAGGAGAAGAATATTATTGCACCTTTACAGAAGGACGTTTCAAGGTGAAAACCGATGCAGTTTTGGGATAAAGCAAGTGAGACAAGTGAGTAGACAGCATCATCCCGAGCTACATTACAGGTTTAGCATTTGACACAGTTCCCTCAACAAGCGACTGATCCATAAGCTCAATCAGACTACGAAGAGAAAAAGACCTCCAATGCTTCCAGTAAAACCTGAAAGACAGAGGTGACAATGCTAGAGAAAGTGTCGGTATGTGTAACGAAGGTCACCAGTGTCCCTGATGAATGCATGACCTGGCAGAGGGGATCAAATCCCATGTCTCTACTTGAGGACCGATATTATGACGCTGTAAATAATACAAACGGGTACAAAAATTTACAGGCCCACTAGCAGGACAGGAAGAGAGGCTGGCTTGTAAATTCTTGCCCCCGGTTCGATCCTCTGTAATCCATGAAAAAATACTGTTGTTTATTACAGTTTTCTCCAGTTACACACACACATACACACACACACACACACACACACACACACACACACACACACACACACACACACACACACACACACAACAATGCAAGGTTATGAAGACTGGAGAAGGGGTCAGAAGACCTGACGAGGAGTAGACTCGGGGCAAAGAGGCTGCAGACCTCCCCTAAATAAAGCAGACTTAGAGATGAGTATATCACCAGAGGCTCTCGTCAAAACAAATAACCACTGAAGGAAATGCTTGCCTGGCGAATCTGCGAGTGGCCTTTTAAAATCTCAACGAAGAGTTATCCCATGCCCTTTATGAAATATATGTCGGGCCCATACTTGCTCATACCTGTGGGCTTCATAAAGCCCAGCCTTGGGCGAAACGTTGTTTGAGAATAGATTTTCTGCTGCCGGTGTCTTTATTGTCACCTGTCAGCTTTTGCCATTGTCAGTCATTATTATTATTATAGTTTCTACCACTCTTACTACCACGCCCACTCTTAGTACCACGCCCACTCTTAGTACCACGCCCACTCTTAGTACCCCGCCCATTATTAGTGCCACGCCCACTCTTACTACCCCGCCCACTATTAGTGCCATACCCACTCTTAGTACCCCGCCCACTCTTAGTACCCCGCCCACTCTTAGTACCACGCCCACTCTTAGTACCCCGCCCACTATTAGAGCCACGCCCATCTTACTACCCCGCCCACTCTTAGTACCACGCCAACTATTAGTGCCACGCCCACTCTTACTATCTCGCCCACTCTTAGTATCACGCCCACTCTTAGTACCACGCCCACTCTTAGTACCCCACCCACTATTAGTGCCACGCCCACTCTTACAACCCCGCCCACTATTAGTGCCATACCCACTCTTAGTACCCCGCCCACTCTTAGTACCCCGCCCACTCTTAGTACCACGCCCACTCTTAGTACCCCGCCCACTATTAGAGCCACGCTCACTCTTACTACCCCGCCCACTCTTAGTACCACGCTCACTCTTAGTACCATGCCAACTATTAGTGCAACGCCCACTGTTACTACCCCGCCTACTCTTAGTACCACGCCCACTCTTAGTACCACGCCCACTCTTAGTACCACGCCCACTCTTAGTACCACGCCCACTCTTAGTACCACGCCCACTCTTAGTACCCCGCCCACTATTAGTGCCACGCTCACTCTTACTACCCCGCCCACTCTTACTACCACGCCCACTGTTAGTACCACGCCCACTCTTACTACCCCGCCCACTATTAGTGCCACGCCCACTCTTACTACCCCGCCCACTCTTAGTACCACGCCCACACTTACTACCACGCCCACTCTTAGTACCACGCCAACTCCTACTACCCCGCCCACTCTTGCTACCACGCCCGCTCTTAGTACCCCGCCTACTCTTACTATCACGCCCACTCTTACTACCACGCCCACTCTTAGCACAACACTCACAATAAAGCAGCAGGAAGCTGGTCCACAGTGATGGTTCACCATGCTGGTCCACTGTGTTGGTCCACCTTGCTGGTCCACTGTGTTGGTCCACCTTGCTGGTCCAGCACTGTGACACAAGCCCCAAAAATGCAAAGCAAATGTCATAAAAGAGGCCTAATATCCCTATCCATTTCGGCAGCAATAGAGCGGGTGACGATATTGGGGTGGGGAGGATGGGGAAGGTGGGGAGGGTGGGGAAGGTGGGGAGGGTGGGGAAGGCGGGGAGGGTGGGGAAGGCGGGGAGGAAGGGAGCTGTGCGATTCCTCACCACCACCCCTCCTTCAGATTCCTCCCTCACACCTCCCTCCCTCACTCCCATCCACTCAACAGCTCCCCAACAATACTTCCCCACACCCCTTCCGTTTCACGACTTTTCCCACAATTCTCCCTTCCTCTTCACCCTGACCCCCTCATCACTCCCTCCCTAAAAAAAATTCCCCATACCCCTCACTGACCCCTCCCCCCACCAGTGTATGACCAGTTCAATGAAAAGGGAATGAAAGAGAAGAAAGAAAGATGTGAAGGGAGAACAGGAGAGAGGAAGAGAGAGAGGAGGAAGTAGTGGGGGGAGGGGAGAGGGAGAGACGGGTGGGGAGAGGGAATGAGATGGGGGAGATTATTATTCCATAGTGTCACAATCACACAGTAAACAAACACATTGTCATGAGAACTGGAAGCTGTGACAAGTCGTGAGGAAATAACACTAGCAGTGTACGTGTTCACACACACACACACACACACACACACACACACACACACACACACACACACACACACACACACACACACACACACACAGGAGTTACGATAAGACCCTTGAAGTGGACCTAGTAGCGACCAGCGAAAAGGGGGCGCCAAGAACTGTGAATCGACCCCTGCAGCCACATATAGGTGAGTTCATATACGTGAGCGCACACACGCACACACCAATTCGCGAACGAGTGAAATTTTTTACAAAAAAATATCTGAGCGCAACAAAGAACCCGAACGTGTGTTCCCTGGATCAGAGAACACAACCCAGAGTTCCCATGAACACCAGCCTCGTGTTCCACTTGTTCCATCTACTGCCTCATGCACTCTACGTCTATACGAATTCGTGCATCTGACTATAATATTTTAGAGTCATAATACCAAATCTCTTAGATTTTACTCTGCTTTTCGTATGATTTTTTTAAAAAAAAGTGAAATATTTAAAAATTAGTATGACGCATCGTTATTCTGGTGCAAATTTTGACGATTTCGGGTCCTTGTGTAATGATGAAGAATTACACATGTATAACATCTGGATATTTTTATTTGTAAATATACCCAGATGTTATACATGTTGTACTATCCACAGGATAGTAGCAAAAACATGACACACAAGAGGCCTAAGAATATGGCCCCAAAAAGTGTACACAGGAGTACATGTGGATATATATTTAAAAAAATTATTTAATCTGTTACAATTAAATTTACGACGTTTTCTTAAGATGGCTGGCACCTTATATTCATGTATATGATACCTTGATATTTTACATAGGTTATGTTGTATATTTTTATATTCCTTAATGAGTGGGCAATCAAGTACATAGTGTTCAAGACAGTGGCTTTAAAACCAATCACAAGAGCAGTTATGATTGTGATGCACAGTACACCAGCTGAAGTGATAGTAGTTTTAGTAATATAGTGGTGGTAGTATGGTAGTAGTAGTATGGTGGTACTAGTAGTATGGTAATAGTAGTAGCAACAATAGTAGTAATAGTAGCAGTAGTAGCAGCAGCAGCAGCGGTAGTAGAAAAAGTACTAATAGTAGTAGTAGTACTAATATTAGTAGTAGTACTAATAGTAGTAGTAGTAGTACTAATAGTAGTAGTAGTACTAATAGTAGTAGTAGTACTAATAGTAGTAGTAGTAATATTCTTTCTTTCCTATGAAATTATTTAAGATAAAAGATGTTGTTCAGTACATCATCTTTCTTCTTGTCAGCCGGCAGTGGTACTGGGAGAGGAGGAGAGTGGGAGGAGAGCCTTCTGATCTTCTCTCCAATCTTCATCTACCCAGAAAGGATCTGCAGCTATTCCAGTGAGTGTAGTTTCAGTTTCCCGAGCAGATAACCTTGATATATACCGAGAGGCCTTTTGGTATCTGTTCGTCCTAGGCACTCTATTTCTCTGTTCTTTCTTTATGCCTCCCTCTTTCTCTCTCTTTTCTCTCTCATGCACACATCCTTTCCTTCTCTCCCTCTGTATCCAATTACACAAACACAAACACATACATACGCAAACAAACACACAAACTCCTTCTCTCCCTCTATCTATCCCCTCCTCCCAAACATATCTATTGCCCCCTCTCTCCTCCTCTCTCTCATTCCAGCATACTCCCGCTATCTGCCTATTCTTCCCTATCTATACGCTGAAGAATAATGGAAAAGTTGGCTATCCCAAATTACACTAAAAATATACAGCATTTAGACCATGTTGCCTCAATTTTTTCCTCCGGCGAGCAGGGGCAATAGAGGGCTATTCCAGTCACGTTGCTTATTTTCAGTTATTTGCCGCGTATAGCCGTAGATCTGCCCCAATGTGACACTTTAAGCCTCTCTTTCCTCCCGACCCCAGCGTGGACTCGCATCAATCCGTCCACGCAGTCAACTCCGATCCCAGTACTGTTCAGCCCTTGTGGTAGAGCTTCGGACGGAGTCGACTGCTTCCTGCTCGCTACCCGTTTGTTTTCATGGAGTTGTCTGTCGAAATACCTCGTTGTTGGAGGTTGTAATTGTCCCATGCAGTGAGGGGACGGGGGTTAGAGTGCCTCTGGAGGCCGCTGAGGATGGGATGCGTGCCCCAGAGTGAATATTGAACGGAAAATAGTGCCGGTGGTTTAAATTTTATCTTAATTACTGCCCAGGCGGGTGAGCGAAGCCAGAGGTTCACATGAGCGCTACCGGCCGAATGAAAATGGGAATCGTCCGGGCCGTCGACTTCAATTTCACATTCCCTTCGACTTGACGAGAGAAAACGGAGCTCTTATCGCACTACCCGAATTTTTCCTGATCATTTAGTGAACGGTGAAAATACAGAAAAATCACAATAAACACATTAAATCTTCCTTATCGTGGGAGGGACTCGTACAAATACGTTTCCGAGAACTTGAGAGGAGAGGAAACCTCTAGCACAGAGACCGAAAACCCAGATTCGGGAACCAGTCTTTTCGAAACAGTGAATTTTGAGTTTCCATGAGCAATTTTGGCCGTAGTTTATGATATCATACATTAAGGTCATTCAAGATAAGAGTTTGCAGTGACACACACATACAGAACTTGTGCAATATGAATGAATTTATTCACGAGTAGGCTTGCCTTTTTTTTTTTTTTTGCCTATGGAGGACACTTGAAAAAGAGGGAGATTTTTCAATTAACACCATTAGGTACATGGATACCTTTTACCTAACACATTTGGATGCACAAATAACCCTCACATGGGACAGAGGAGCTCACAGCGACGTTTCGGTCCGACTTGGACCATTTACAAAGTCCCTTTTCCCGTTCGCCTATATATATATATATACTGGCTCCCTCACCCTCGTGTCTTAGTGTGATTTGTAAATGGTACAAGTTGGACCGAAACGTCGTGGTAAGCTTCTCTCTACTATGTGCAGGTTATTTGTGTATTGTGACTTTTTGTTCTTTGTACTTGGATACTTCCAGCTGGTACTGGAGCGTCCTTACACAAGCTATGATATTCCAGCTGGTATACCTGGAGTATACCTGGATTATACCTGGAGAGGGTTTCGGGGGTCAAAGCCCCCGCGGTCCGGTCTTTGACCAGGTCTCGCGCTGCATCAGGGCCTGATCAACCAGGCTGTTACTGGAGGTACTGGAGTTTTCTAGCATATCTTCCCCTGGATGCTACCTACAACAGTCAGCTAACACTCGAGGCAGCAAGGAAACTAACTCATTTCTTCTCCTCACCAGGGAATCGAACCTAGGACCATGTGATTGTGAGTCGAAAGGGAAGGGAGAGATGGGTAAGAGAGAGAGATTATTTATACAATGAATTACGGAAGAAATAAAAGGAACTTCGGTAATTCTCAAACCAACAAAATTTCGAAAAAAAATCACTTATATTTTGACAGAGATTGTAGTCATAACACATAATTCAGTAACATTTAAGAGGTTATATACACCAAGAGATGTGTATATATCCAATGTATATACACTGAGAAGTTATTTTAGGGATTAAAGTATTTTTGACTGGTGGTGCACAGGTTACGTGTAGCCTTTTAATGTGCAGTAGATAGACTTTAAACCTAATACCAATCATTTTATCAATCATGAAGAGAGTACACACACACACACAAACACACACACACACACACACACACACACACACACACACACACATACACACACACACACACACACACATATATATATATATATATATATATATATATATATATATATATACACACACACACACTGAGAGGTGTGTATCTCTCAATGCAAATACACTGTGAGTTTATTCTAATCCCTATTTTAGGGAGCAAACTCTGCGTGATGTTAGTGTACAAGTGAACTGCTGCGTTAATGACCCTCGTGTGGTCAATAGGCCTTAAAGTTAACAACGTAAGTAACGTATGGGTGACTCTCCTTACACCCGCTGCTCCTGCTCACCCAGCAGTAAATAGGTGCCCGAGTACGCATTCAGTGTACGGTCATATGCTCAGTTAGGGAAGACACTGATAAGCGAAGTGTATAGTTGTCCCTTACCAAAGTATTAATGTCCCAGACGTGGTATATCTGGTACAGACTTTGGAATATATATATATATATATATATATATATATATATATATATATATATATATATATATATATATATATATATATATATGTATATATATGTATATATATATATATATATATATATATATATATATATATATATATATATATATATATATATATATATATATATATATATATATATATATATATATATGCAAATATCGCAAACCAAGCAGCGATACAGGATGCAAAACAACCACGGGGAGTAGAATGATAGCTCTAGGCCTTTCGTGTTGCAATCAACACATCATCAGGAGCTTGCAAAATTGCAGAAAAGAGGAGGGTGTCCAAGTAAGTACGTTCCCAGAGGACCGTCTCCACTGGTCGACATACACCTGTCAGATAGCGTATATTCTACCTAAGATTCAAAATTTTAACTTGTCGAATATATTTTAAATTCTTCTCAAATGTTATTAATTATAAGATTATAAACCAGAACATTATACTTTTGTCAATTAATTTATGCTATATTTATGTTGTAATCTTAGTTCAATATTTTTCCCAGTTTGACTGTAATAAACTTTATCATATTTTTTACAGGGTATCTTATAGACACAGCCGTCAGGGGGGGGGCAGGGACGGGATAAAGAGAGGAGGAACGAATGCCCATAGAAAATCTCGGTGTTATCACAGGTGTTTCCGGTCACCATTACTCACCTGAGTATCAGGGCAAAAAAATATAGTAAGCCGATGAGAGGTAGCGACGGTCTGGAGTTTTGAGACTCTGTGACCGCGGGTTCGAACCCCACCCGTGGTATGGTCAGGTTTGGTGATGATAGTCAGGAGTCCATTCTCGCACACGAGCGATGTTTCAACCTCGAAACGTTGTCACTGATCAAGTTATCCACCTAATGGAGGTGACATTTAATCCATCTCTGGTATGCAGGCGCCACTGTACTTGTAGCGTTGGTAAAGTGGGAGGTGTAGCAGAGGGAGAGCTTAGTGTAAACCGAACACTGTATAACAGCGCAGAGGGAGAGTTTAGTGTAAACTGAACACTGTATAACAGCGCAGAGGGAGAGTTTAGTGTAAACTGAACACTGTATAGCAGCGTAGAGGGAGAGTTTAGTGTAAACCGAACACTGTATAGCAGCGTAGAGGGAGAACACGTAAAGATCACAGTGCGTCAAGTGTCACCAAGATCACGGAGCTTATTTTTCTTAAGTCTCGAGCGATCCTAGTCCAGTGGTCAGACTCTTGACGCCAGAACAGCAGCAGCAAGCAGATCAAGTGACGTCTCACAGTAGCAGCAGCAGCAGGAGCAGAAGTCACAGCAGCAGGTGATGTCACAGCAGCAGCAGGTCGCAGCCTCCGGGAGGTGACTCTGAGCTGAGCTGATGCGACAGGAATTAATGCAGCGTCCTAGACTCGTCAGCGAGGCAGGATTATCACGGAACCTTGATGACACCCCTAGCACGCTCCATCACGGCCGCCGCCGCCACACCGCCACCGCCATCCTTCCCCCGCCACCCTAGCTGTTACAACCCCTTCTCATTCCCCAACACACCACAAGCCAGTCGAAAGTTATATAAATCTGCGAGAGAGGGAGAGAAGACCGGACACGGAATTCACACTGGGCAGTCGAGTCTACAACACTATTTTTTTAGGGAGAAAGAGAAAGAATCTAAAGAAAAAACGAGGAAAAACAATGAAAGAGAAGAGGGAGAACAAAGATACATAGCAGAGCAACACAGTGGACCATTTTTCCACACACAAGAGCCAAACATACAACAAGAGAACTTAGGAACAACTACAACAAGAAAACTTAGAACTACAACAAGAGAACTTAGGAACAACTTCAAGAGGACTTAGAAAGAACTATAACAAGAAAACTTTGAACTACAACAAGAAAACTTAGGAAGAACTACAACAAGAGGACTTAGAAAGAACTTCAGCACGAAGACTTAGGGAGTAAACAAATATTTGATGCAAGTACCTGAAGGATGGATTCGGGGGTCAGCGCTCCCTTCCCCGTGGCACCGGCGGTCTTGTACCTATAGGAGCGTTAGGTAACTGCAGTGTTCCTTAAGCTGCAACCTCTATGTGTGTGATATATATATATATATATATATATATATATATATATATATATATATATATATATATATATATATATATATATATATATATATTTCATTAATTACGTCAACCGTTTTCTTGCAGTTTATAACGAGAAGGAACATGTTTCTAGTATATTTGTTTCTGTGTTACTTGGAGACAGTTTAGGAGAAAATGACGATGTTTTGTCTGTCAGGAGAAACGGTGCTCCTGGTGCTTAGTGGAACTTCTGGTCAAGCGACTGGAACTTTCCCCTGGCTTATAGTTCCGCTTCGTAAATCATAATAATATTATTATTATTATTATTATTATTATTATTATTATTATTATTAACAATACTTCTACTACTATTACTATTGTTAGAACTACTACTGCTACTACTACTACTAATACTACTACTATTACTACTGCTGCTGCTGTTGAGCTGCTGCTGCTGTTGTTGCTGCTGCTACTACTACTATTACTGTTTCTACTACTGCTGCTGCTAATAATAATAATAATAATAATAATAATAATAATAATAATATATTAATGTAACATGTAAATAGGTCATTCCGTGCTGGAGTCGACACACCGTCGTAAGTCTTCTCTACTAAGTGCAGGATACTGGCGAATTACATAGAGTTGGTAGGCAGTATAACGGGGTTTTCAAATCTCATTCGTCGTCCACCGAGATTGATCCGAGGAGATATATCAGGGTCGTAAAGGGTGATTAATCGATGTTGTAAATCCCAGGATGATGGAGCTGGCTAGTTGCTGGAGTAAACACGGAGATAAACATTGCGTCAGTTGACGTAAGACTTCGTCAGATCTGTAGCAATAAAATCCACCTTAAACTTCAATGGTTTTTTTTTTTTTTGGGGGAGCGTGTATCTTCTCTTCTATGACTTAAGTGGTTATTTTGTTAGGTATAAAGCCCCCCACCGTCTTAATTCACCTGTTCTAATGGAAGGAATATAATAATCCCTAAAGTGAGTATACCCTGACGCATGCATACCTCTTGGTACAATATATCCACAGTAAACAAAATAGTATTATTACAGGCGCTGTCGTGATCTCTCGCATTACCACGGATTAGTGACTGTTTCTTGATAATGTGAGAGGTCACGAAATATTTTGGGATACTATTGCCTATCACTGTGGTTATATTGCATAATAAGATATTATCTGTTTCTTGTGATCTTATTGCATACTAAGATATTTGTTTCTTGTGATCTTATTGTATACTAAGATATCATTTGTTTCTTGTGATCTTATTGCATACTAAGATATCTGTTTCTTGTGATCTTATTGCATACTAAGATATCATCTGTTTCTTGTGATCTTATTGCATACCTATCGGTGTATGTACAGTGGTCCACATTCCTCTTGATATACGAACATTATCTCTCAGTCCACAGCAGGATTCGAACCTACACAATCTGCATCACAGTACGTAGTACTTACGCCACTCGGCCAGATCCCAGTATGTGAGTATGTTGGGTCATCACCACTCATCATATGAGCCAACATACCTCCAAAATAACAGTTCATTTGTCTATTTGTCTAAGCATGTAGTTAACGGTGGGCAGCGGTCGTACTAGAACTGTTAAACAGACGCCCAGAATCAGACATACAGGATATATTCACTGAGGAGTATTTCTTTCTGTGTATATATGATGAGAGATTACTTTAATACTTGTTTTTTGGTATTAATGTTTTCTCGTTTCTTCGTGTAGTTGATAGGCTTTCAACCCCATTGACCATCTGACCACCTAGCCAACCTGTACTGTGCAATGTTTCGACCTACACAGAGGTTTATCAAGTGTCAATAAAGCTCTATTTTTGCGTGAAACATTGTCTAAACACATCATTGTTGATATCGACTTCATCGGGATGAAGAAAAGATGAATAAAGACAATAAAGCGAGCAGCAAAGCAATTATAAACGAACGAAGAAACAAACGAAGAAAGAACGTATGGCAGCAGGAGGATCATAATCCTCCTCCCTCGACCCTCAACACTATCCCAGGGAATCCAATCCGGAGAGCCCCGACCTCCCCATCGATCCGGGCCATGGCGAGAATCCCTATCAGCCCAGGCAAATAGTTTATACCGCCACTCCCACCCCCTCCACAATCCAATCTTTAGGCCGTAGTTCCCATTGACACTTGCCTCCGAAGAGTCAAGTTGGAGGCAATCTTGGACGGTGGCAGGGAGGGCAGGGCACGCGCCAACACTTCATGCCAGGGAGAGAGTTACTTAGCATCGCAGGGAGACCGTTTCCCCTTGAGCTACAGTGATAAGCAGAGGGGGGCCACCCTCTGCCTTTCTCCTCATTTACTCTCTGTTATCTGTTTCTCCATTTTCGCACTGATCTCAGAGGGTCCCTCGTAATTGTTAGCTTTAGTCGGAGTGTTTCTCTTTACCAAAATGTTGATGGTGTAGATAGGCGAAGTTGGGAACATGAAGAGGATAAATTAGAGGTGGTTTACCCCTGCTTCACGTCTCCAGCTGGTGGAGTATAGCTGGCACTCAGGACGGTGGGCGTGAGTAGGCAAGCAGGAGAGCTGGAACACAGAGGACGAGCAGGAAGAGAAGATAATAGGAAGATGCTTAAGACTGCTGGGGAGAAGTGAGGTGCTCCGCTAAGCTAAGTGATCGTCTGGAGAATGTTATCGCAGTTCGTCCTTCACGGGTAGACGATGCCCGGGTCAGGTTCGTCCTACAAGCGAGCGAACGAGGAAGGTTCGAAACCTGATGTACAGATTCATTCGTAAGTGTACATACATATACATCAATAGAGAACAAAAAAGGCGCAATACCGTGATTGAAATAATGAACAAATAACCCTTACACAGGAGAGAGAAACTTACCACGACGTTTCGGTCACTTTATTGTGCCTTTTTGTTCTGTCTGTTCATACAGATTTTTTTAAACGATATCTCCACTAAGTTTCACACCACAATATTAAACGAAACAGCCGCATTTGAGATCACTATTTTGTGATTTAAAAAAATTGAAACGTGAAACTTTAGAAACGTTTCTCCACAAATGAAACATGAATCTCAATTTTTTTTCTATAATGCTCAATTGTATTATACGAGAAGAAGTATATGACATAAAATTACTTTTCAGTGATTTGGATCAATGATATTGATCCAAATTCCTGATATCAATGTTTTTTTTATATATATAAGATTTAAACAGTAAGTAGGTACCTCTGGATTAATAATAATAATAATAACAAGAATAATAATATTAAGTACATGTACAAGGTATTCAGGCCTAGCTGACATCAATGACATACTACTATATAGAAACCCCCTTGTTATGCAGACCATGTCTGGCAAATTAGGTCAATTTTGTCCCAGGATGCGACCCACACCAGTCGGGTAACACCCAGGTACCTACCTTTACTGCTAGATGAACAAGGACAGCAGGTGTCTTAAGGAAACTCGTCCTAACGTTTCCACCCGTTCCGGTGACTGAACCACGGACCTCAATGTGTGAGCTCAATGCGCTAGCAATTGAGCTATGGGACTACGTCGAATATTGTGAATTGCTTCCTGGTGAAGAGGATTAAACAACCAAAATGTAAATAAGTCACACTGATGCCTTGTGTTATTTAGGGTTACTAATCCTCCGCGTTTATAATCCGAATAAAAACAGGCCAGAGAAAATCCCATTTTAATATGACCTGTGAAGAAATCTGTCATTACAGGTCTTGCTGTAGTTATGACCCACTCATCAGGTGACCTTACTTGATAGCCATAGCTGTGAATGATTTGAATCCATTTCTTGTAAAGCTGGAGGGTTGGTTCAGTAAACATAACATGGCTTCGTTAGCCGTGTAGCAGACAGCCTGCGTTAGTTATAAGCACTGGGAGACTCACTCCAGCGCTACCAATGCCTTGCACATCCCACCAAGGCTGGAGGCACTTTGATCTTAGAGATATGCCGTGCGATTTCTGTTACGGAACACCATGGGGAGGCCTTGATTGTGCTCTCAACGAGCGTGCTTTTTTCATGGGAAAGGCCAGAAGCATATTCACGGGGGAGAAACACGTAAGGAAACTGATACCATGCTTGAATGGTTGGCACTGTGGCACCACTGCCCCGTTTTCTGTGATGGACGGAGAAGTGTGTGTCTGTTTATTGCCAACCAACTGACAGGTGTATTTGCTGCGCCCTTCCTCTGCTTTTGTTTCCCCCGTGTTTGTGTTCATGGAATACTGAACAGATGTGACGCGGCCGGCGATTGATGCTGCCGGATAGTACCTGGATAATAGTCACTTCTCTGGAGACGTGGACAAAAACTCTGGCTGGATGGTCCTAGGCTGGTCTTGCCTGTAGTGCCAAGGTTGTCCACTGGTCCACTGGTCCGCTGGTCCACTGGTCCGCTGGTCCACTGGTCCACTCTCTTTCTCGCTGGACACAATTTGGGCCTCATCCACAGACATACGTCTCCATACACACTTTTCCTCTTGTCGCTGCTGGATCTCCATTTTCATTCTTCTTCTTCTCTCCCTTCTCTCTCTCTCTCTCTCTCTCTCTCTCTCTCTCTCTCTCTCTCTCTCTCTCTCTCTCTCTCTCTCTTTTGCTCACCGCCAGCCAAGAATGTTTAGTGTAAATTCTAAGAGTATACATACTGAAAGACACACACACCTCTCAATATATATATATATATATATATATATATATATATATATATATATATATATATATATATATATATATATATATATATATATATATATATATATATTTCATCCTTCATTATAATAATAATAATAATAATAATAATATCTTTATTTACTACAAGTACATGTACAAGGTATACAGGCCTAGCTGACATCAATGACACACTACTATATAGAAAGCCGCTTGTTATGCTGAGCATTAATTACTTAAAGGTCACCTGAAGACGAATCCAGGAGGTCACGACCCTTTCCCCTATCTCCGCGACCTATCGACTACACGAAGGTCATTAAGGCTGCACGTAACCCGTACACTACATGAACAACGATACGGTTTGCCCTGAAATAAAGATACAATCTCTCAGTATATATACACTGAGATATACACACCTCGCAGTGTATATTTGAGAGCCCTGAATCAGCACTTTTTTGTGAGAGGTAGAATGAGGGGAGATATGGTTGAGGTATACAGCTGGAAGACGTCCATGGCCTGGTGGGAAAAACTCTCGCTTCACACGGTGAGGGTCCGCGTTCGATTCCCGGGAAAAGGGTGGAAACATCGAACGTATTTCCTTACACCGATTGTCTATCTTCACCCATCAGTAAAATGGGTACCTGGGTGTTAGTGGACTGGTGTGGGTCGCATCCTGGGACAAAACTGACCTAATTTGCCTGAAATGCTCTGCATAACAAGAGGCTTTCTATATAGTAGTGTCATTGATGTCAGCTAGGCCTGTATACCTTGTGCATGTACTTGTAGTAAATAAAGATATTCATATACATAGGGCATTGATAATAAATTCGGGTATATATTGTGATAACAAATGAATATCGTCTTCGATTTTATGCTTGGCATTTCTGGGTAATGTGATAACCTGGGTACTGTGATAACCTGGGTACTGTGATGACCTGGGTACTGTGATGACCTGTGTGCTGTGATGACCTGTGTACTGTGATAACCTGGGTACTGTGATAACCTGGGTACTGTGATAACCTGGGTACTGTGATGACCTGGGTATTGTGATGACCTGTGTGCTGTGATGACTTGTGTACTGTGATAACCTGTGTACTGTGATAACCTGGGTACTGTGATAACCTGGGTACTGTGATAACCTGGGTACTGTATTAACCTGGGTATTGTGGTGACCTGTGTAATGACACCAGGAAATTAATGAACTCAGGGCCTTGATGACCAACCTCAGTACACTGTTAAGCTCATCACAATAAATTGATGCCCTACATCAGTACAGTGTCAAGCTACGTTCATTGATGATCCCAATACAGTGTCGAGCTAAGTTCATTGTTGACCTCAATACAACGTTCTCAGTACATTTATAATCTTAGTACATTGATGGACTCACTACACTGATATTCTCTCTGTACACTGGTATTTTCAGTTCATTGATGACCTCAATACATTGATGTACTCGGTACATTGATGATGCTTGCATAACATTTTATGGCCTTATGGCGGGGGAATTATGACCTGGGTACATTGATGGCCCCGGTCACATTGATGACCTCTCGGTATCGTAATGACCTGCATACATTGATACCTACCGTCACTCGGGAACAGCGGAGTGAAAGCTTTCATGGGGAGCTTTCATAGGACGAGAAAGCTTAAGAGAAAGCTTACATTATAACAATGTTTATTTTTTATAAGCTTTTTAAAGTCAGCAACTAAAGACTTTATCAGGCTAATATTGATAGATTTTTTTTAAACAAATCAATTTTATGGGGTAAGAAATGTTAACTACCTCAGCTACCACCCCCCAGGATGCGACCCACAAGAGACGACTAACACCCAGGTACCTATTTATTGCTAGGTAAACTGGGGCAGCAGGTGTAAGGAAACATGACAAACGTTTTCACCTGTGCCTGCGATCGACCCACGATTCCCCTGCTACCGCTGTTTACCTAGCAGTAAGTAGGTACCTGGGTGTTAGTCTCCTTACACCTGTTGTCCCTGTTCACCTAGCAGTAAGTTAATTTAGGGACAAGTATACATAAGGTACAATTATCATACCTAGTAACATGTGTGTAAATTATCTAGGATAACCCAAAAATAGGTGTCCCTGGAGTAGGTACTTGGGTGTTAGCTGACTGTTGTGGGTCGTATGCTTTGGGAGAAGGTTAAAAGACCTTCATTCTAGACAAGACAGTTTGATGTTGTGGCTTTACTGGGTTATCCCTAGGTTACTAACCCTCCGGGTTAATAATCCGAACAAAATATTCTAGTAAATTATATAGAAATGAATCTAGGATAATCCAGTACACCACTGTGGCTCATTTAATTTCGGACACCAGAGAAAAAGAAAGCAATAGGATACGTGGCTTTCCTGGGTTATTTTAGGCTACTTCCTCTTTAGAGTCGTTAATTAAGTTTTCTTATTTTTTTCGGGAGAACAATGGAAATAAGTCACTCTGTGTGACTTTTTTGGGTTATCCTAAGTTCTCTACACATATGCTGCTATGTATGATAATCTATGTAAATGTATTTGTGTATACCTGAATAAACTTACGTACTTACTTATTTAACAACGCTTAAAACAAACTTCTATAGTTGGTCCTCTTCTGTAGTTTTCTTCGGACCGACGAAACAGAGAATTCTGTAGGGTGAAACTTGGGGATAACTACGTTAAAATTACGTCTGCTCTTACACTACACAAAATAATAATAATAATAATCTTTATTTATACAAGTACATGTACAAGGTATACAGACTATAGCTGACATCAATGACATACTACTATACAGAAAGTCCCTTGTTATGGAGAGCATTTCGGGCAAATTAGGTCAATTTTGACCAAGGATGCGACCCACACCAGTCGACTAACACCCAGGTACCTATTTCACAGCTAGGTGAACATGGACAGCAGGTGTTTTAAGGAAACACGTCCTAATGTTTCCACCCGTACCGGGGATCAAACCACGGACCTCAATGTGTTAGCTGAGTGCACTAGCAATCGAGATACGGAACACCTAATAAGACTTAACGTTTCGATCCAACTTGGAACATTTAAGTGATTGTGTATTGCTCCAGTCACGGATCTGTACCCTTTGGTTCTTTTCGTGTGTCCCGTAGCGCGGTTGGCAGCTCACTCAGCTCACACACTGACGTCTGTGGTTTGATCACCGGTACGGGTGGAAACATTAGGACGTGTTTCCTCAACTAGCAGTAAGTAGGTACCTGGGTGTTAGTCGACTGGTGTTGGTAGTAACCTGGGGACAAAATTAACCTAATTTGCCCGAAATTATCTGCATAATAAGGGGCTTTCTGTATAGTATGTCACTGATAAGATATGATTTCTTCGGATTTTTAACCCCGGAGGGTTAGCCACCCAGGATAACCCAAGAAAATCAGTGCGTCATCGAGGACTGTCTGTCTTATTTCCATTGTGGTCCTTAATCTTGTCCCCCAGGATGCGACCCACACCAGTCGACTAACAACCCAGGTACCTATTTGCTGCTAGGTGAACATGACAACAGGTGTAAGGAAACACGTTGAAATGTTTCCATCCGCCGGGAATCGAACCCGGGCCCTCCGTGTGTGAAGCGAGAGCTCAAGCCACCAGGCCACCGGGCCACTGACGTCAGTTATGGTCTGTATATGTTCTATCATGTACTTGTAGAAATAAAGATTATTATTATTATTATTATTATTATTATCATCATAATCATCATCATCATCATCATCATCATCTTGCCGTGATCGTTAATCTACTGTAATATGGTGGGAAGAATATTATGTTGGGAATATTAACCCAGAGGGTAATATTTCGAACATCGACACTGTGGTGTTCTCCGAGTACTGTTTTTTAGAGTACATGTTCAGGGTAATCAGGTCCCGTCAACCTACAAAGTCCACCCTCCAATCCGGCCACCACCTCCCTGACTACATTATATTTTGACGAAAGATTAATTTTAAATCTTCAAAATCTGCTGAGACCCACGACAGTCCTCCGACACATACTTACCTACCTAATGTTAGCGAACGAGGCGGAAATAAAATATCTCAGCGTTTGCAATTGCCCCAAAATCGAATTCTAGTCTTTGGTTATGAGGCAAAGGCTGTGTTCCATGTGGAGACATCAGCAGAAAGTCAGAGGACGTCGTTGGGAGAAGAGGTGAGGAGAAAACCGAGGTCAGATCACGATACCTGTGTTCTAAAGTCTTGAATATTTTTTTTAATATACTGAGAAAGGTGAGCATTGATATAAATTCTATTTTTTTTTCTCCCGAGAACTGTCTTCTGATATTCTCACCACCTCTAAACACGGGGCTCCATTCTGGAACTAGTGGAAATGTCGAACATATTTCCTTAAACACATTGCCACTGTTCACCTAGAGGTAAGTAGGTACCCGGGTGTTAGCAGAGTTTTGTGAGAGGTCAGTAATGTGAGTGGCTTCCTGGGAAAGAGGCTCACAGGATGCTCATGGAGACCAGCGACAATGATTTATTTTCTTGGGTCAGTAAGTAATTTTATTCAGGTACAGGTACACATAAATACAGTTATATAATTTTTCATACATTGCAGTATATGTATGGATTACCTAGGATAACCCAAAAAAGTCAGACAAAGTGACTTATTGCCTGAAAACTCTAGAACTGCAGACACAACCTCCATTTTCAAAAGCACCGTTAAAAAACATCTTATCTCACTTACTCACCCAACCGGTAGCTAACCACGTGAAAACTACTTTATCTTGCACATATCCATAGCAAAATACACTTATTGAAATCTGTGATTCCCTTTAATTTGCACATGACTAACCAAAATTCTAATACAACTATTGCTTCATAATTATTAAGCTAGTCATAAGTTTGCCTAAGACACTCCAATATAGAAACGGTATTATGCCAATACATCACCTTTACCATTAATATATAAACTTAATGTTAAATTCTTAAACTAATTGTTAAATTCTTAAATGTTTGAATTTCAGTACCTCAATTTTGTAAACCTAGTTAATCACTACAATGACCTAACCTTAATATAAGTATAATCATTGTGTCACTATTGAGTAAGACCTATCATAAGACTGCCTGAAAAGGAGGAGGAGGAGGTGTTGATTCACCGGGAATTCTCCCGGCCCGGGTCTTTACCAGATGGTGACCCGGCTCCGGCTCCCTGGCGAGGGGGTACCCCTCAGCGGCGGGACCAACTGGTCCCAGGCCTAGCCACATTCCCCACCAGCACGAGGCAGGTGGTAGATAGATGCTAGGCCACTCTGGTCTGCCACCTTCCCCGCCCCAAGGAGGCTGACAGGAAGGGCAGGCTTGCGAGCCACAGATGGTAGCAAGCTCCAGCCTTGGCACCTACCCTGCCCTAGAAGGGCTGGGCATGGTGTGCCTGAAAGCCTAGGCATACCTAGGCATATTATTGGCCATCTTGTAATATCTACTTCATAAAATGTATTCAAATTCTTTATTTCATGTAATATACAAGGTGGGGTGTACTTATAATTATACATTAAAGTAGATATTACAAGATGGATAATAATATGCCTAGGTATGCCTAGGCTTTTCAGGCATAATAATATAAGTAGACCCCACTTAGTAATATTACTAGAAATAAAGAATTTGAATTTGAATTGGGGTCCTTGGGACTGCAGTCAGTAATATGACTGCAGTCTTCTTCTTCTTCTTCTTCTTCTTCTTCTTCTTCTTCTCAAATATATTCAGAAACTGCTTTTGTTTATCCTCGAAAACATCTTTCTTTAAAGTCCACACACATTCTCTGTGGTGGGAATTTTGGGGTAACTACTCTATAATTTCCATTTGTTTGTAAGTTGGCATGAGAGAAGAACATGCCATTAGGATTATTAACCCGGAGACTTCGTAACCCAGGATAACCAAAGAAATTGAGTAATTGAGAAAAGTTAAGCAGCAGGCTGGCTTCAGGCTTACTAGAGGGAGGATCGAACCTGCATCACTCCGAGCACACGGTGTACTCATGAATATATAAATAAATACTAATCCTAATAAGGCCTTGTAGGCTTCTAATGCAATAAAATAAATTGGCATATATAAATAAATCATATACAGTTTTCATCTTTTATTTTTCGTGACGATCCGTCTTATAAAATATAACGTAAAAATATATAATATATTTATTGCTATTCAAAATACATTTTTGATCACGTATACCAATAAAAATTTATTGTTATATATAAATTTATTTGAAACATTCTAATTTTAATACATATAAAAAAATTCACGAATTATCTATCAGCAGGTATAAGAATCGTAAAAAAAAGTATGTTTTTACAAACGTGAATTTCTAATGAGGGAATGTATAGGTGACGTCAGCAGGTGAGCTCACAACTGGGAAGGTGAAGTTGGTGACATCTGTCGGAGGAAAAACTTTGATTAAAGTTGACATCTTGGGAATAAAATATACATGTAAAATAATCCTGTGATCATTGAACCTCTATTTTTACAAGTGTAAAAGAATCCTGTGATCATAGTGCCTTTATATTTACAAGTGTAAAATAGCGCTGAGGGCATAATGCTTCTATTTTATTGCCTCTGTTATTTTCAAGTATGTGTTTTATTATGTAAAATACATAATTTCTTATAATAACTTGTGTTGTCTTACCTGTTGAGTTACTGTCATGTAGTGATGTTCGTGGCTCACTGTTGATGTCTGAAGTCCCAGTCAAGTTACTTTTCTAACAGTGTTACATTATTACCTAAGATGTGATCAGTTACATTATTATATTAACCTTGATAACTATAACAAATTAACAGATATATAAATAAGCTAAACATTAATTATTTAACATTACTATGTTTAAGAAAATACTAGAGGAATTTTTAGTGTTTAAAATTTTTGTTGGATGAATATTGATGTTGGGAACGATAGGCGGAGCTGAAGGACCGGGAGCTACAACCCTCAGACTCCTTAGCTGAGTGTTGAACCTTCTTCTCCTCCCATGATCGTTCTCCATCACCCTGGTGGTCAAGTCTTGACTGACGTTCAACAAACATTTCCTTGTTGTTTGTTGCACCAGCACCAACAGTCTGCTGCAACTTGGGGGTAATGATTGTGAGGACACCATCTGAGGACATGGCTGAGGATATTGTCTCCAGGTCAGCGTGCTGAGGCAAGGAGAAGCGAAGAAGGAAGCTTGAGGAAGAGGCTGAGGCTCCATCTTCTCTCTTGGTTCTTCCCTCAACAACAACTTCTTTACCTCCAACAACTTCTACTTTGATGTCACCTCCAGTAAAGTCTTGGACGTCCATTACAATCTGTAAAGAAAATTATCAAGGATGACATCAGTATATTAATGAATAACACAAACGAACTCACAGGATAATACTCTTAATTTTGCTGAAGATAATCTCAGTGTGAGGCCGAAACTTACATTATTTATCTTCTATTTTATTGTCTCTATATGGATTCGGTTATGCCAATGTTTAAAATTGATTAAACTTTTGTGTTTAGATAAATTCACAAATTTATAGTGACAGAAAACTTTTGAAAACAATAGACCAGATTAGTCCATATTACAATAAATATTTACCTTCATAGAGCTGAGGTCCTCCTCAACATGGACGGCTTGGTTCTCTGATCTTAAGTCACGTTGTCTGAGGTTCCTGTAGGATGTTATGTCATCACACAGGTAGGATCCTTCATGAGTCTTCTTCAGTACATTCTTAACTGCAGTCACAAAACTTTCTCTGGCGTCCTCAAAGAAAGAGTCATTGAAAAATGTTCCCTTCATACTTATGGGCAAAACTCTATTAAGATAAACACTACGAGAGTTCTCACAGTGACCTTGATAATGACGGTTGACAATAGACTTAGTCTTATCTACCTCATTATCAACAACTGTATTTGTCTGAGAATGATGATAATCTTGGTTGTTGATGTTAGTATCAGCGTTAACTTCCTCGATGTTAAAAGTAACATCACTTTTATTATCAGAGGAACATTTCTTCTCCTCGGTTGTTCGCTTAGAAGAAATATCTTCATTAGTGGTTATTTTGTTCTTCAAGGAAGTTGAACTTTTCAGCTGATCGCAATGAGACATGTTCTGTTTTGTGAAGGATTTCTCATCAGATGTTTGAGGTTGACGTTGTTGTTGTTCCACAAGTGTTACAGGAATGATGTGTTCCCGAGTCTCTGTCACCTGTGGCAACACAAGAGTATTTTAATATTATGAAAATAGTAATATCGATGAAAATATGCCATTAAAAGTTCACTAAGTGAAAGAGAGATATTCACTGTCATATATTTACATATACAGGATAATAATTACCGAATCTGATGAAATTGATGAACCGAATATAGAAGATTTCTTGACTGTAGAAGCCTCAGAGACTGCTGATGAAGCCTCAGAGACAGCTGATGAAGCCTCAGAGACAGCTGATGAAGCCTCAGAGACAGCTGATGAAGCCTCAGAAGCAGCTGAGGAGCACAAGGAGGCTTCTACACTTGACTGCTTCAAGCTTTCAGACTTCTTGATTCCTTCCTCAACACTCACGGGAACAATAATTCCTTGATCTCTAATGTTTTAGGCTAAACAAAATACAAATAACTATCAGTCACAATGACCGTGTTAAGAAAGTATATAAAACAATTATTTCATCCAGAAATGTTAGGATTATACTTTCAATCTAACTAAAAATTTATAATATAATTTCTTGTTACCTTCTTGGGCGCCGTGACAGTTAAGACGCCGTCTGAAGACATAACTGATGACACTGATTCAAGCTGAATATTTTCCGGTAGAACGAAATGACGAAGGAATCGCTTTGTGAGACTCGATCCTCCGTCTTTCTTCTCCACCTGACCCTCCACCACCAATTCTCTCTCATTCACCGCCTTGACACTGATCTTACCTCCCTCTGTGAAGTCTTGCACGTCCACAACAAACTGCAATATGGAAATATTAGATAAAAACGTGAATTTTGTAAGTGATTTACTGAGTTGTTTATTTTACTTAACAAAACATTGTAGTAGTAACCTGAGCTCACCTTATAGTTAAGATTGTCTTCAGAACATTTCACTGCCTGAGTCTCATCTCTCAGGTCACGAGATCGCAAGTTTCTGTAGTGGGTTAAGATATCGTTGACAGATGATTCTTCACCCCATCTACACATCACTTCCTTCACAGCTGTGTTAAAATCATTCCAAGCATCTTGGAAGAAGGAATCACTGAAGAAGAGACCTCTTGTTGATATGGGAAGACTTGTATACTTGGGCAAGTGGATGTCACTGACTTCTGTACAAGACTTTTTCTCATCACAATGTTGAGAGTGAGAAAAAAGTTCGTCTTTTCTTGAAGTTTTTGACAACTTCCTTTCCGTTGTGTCTTCTTGAAGGCCAAGAGTACCTGCAGCGTCACTAACCTCAGTGTCTGTTTGTGTGGTGCTTGAAATGAATTTCTCTGGGGTTTTTGTAGGAATTTCTGTACGTGATTGTTGAGAAACATTTACTTGATGTTGAGTTTGTTCAGTTCTAGTTTGTTTATGTTCCATTTTCTGACATCTTTCACATTCACACTTCTCTTTGTCTTCCAACTTTGAGTTGGGTGCTGAGGAAGAGTTGGGTGCTGAGGAAAGTGGGTGCTGAGGAAGAGCTGGGTGCTGAGGAAGAGCTGGGTGCTGAGGAAGAGCTGGGTGCTGAGGAAGAGCTGGGTGCTGAGGAAGAGTTGGGTGCTGAGGAAGAGCTGGGTGCTGAGGAAGAGCTGGGTGCTGAGGAAGAGCTGGGTGCTGAGGAAGAGCTGGGTGCAGCAGTAACCTGAGATACTGAAGTGGATGTAAACTTAGTTTCTTTATTTGTTTTATGATCTTCCTCAAGTGTAACGGGAATTACCATCTCGTTGACCTTCAATTGGTTTACCTGTTAAATAAATGTTTTAACGTAAAAAACAGGTTTATTGACGGGGATGAAGTCGAAATTATATCACCTTAATACATTTAACATTAAAATCAAATGTACATTAAAAACTTACAATTTTCGGAGCAGTGATGGTCAGTATACCATCAGAGGACATGACGGAGGTGATGTTCTCAGTGTTGGTGTTCTCAGGCAGGGTAAAGGTCCTCCTGAAGGTGTGGGAGGAGCAGGAGGCGAAGTCTCCATTGTTTGTGTTGAGGTGACCTTCAACAACCACCTGCCTCCTCCCACCACCTTCACCTTCACCTCACCAGCCATGAAGTCATGAACATCCAGCACAATCTGCAGTGAACATTGAACTTGCAACAAAAGAACTAAGTTTCCTTCAACATATATAATGAATGATAATTTAGTGAATATTTTACAATCCCTAGTTTATTTACAACAGTGCTAAGGTAGTGGAAATGTTTTGTTTGTCAAGTCTTAGTTATTTGTTGACAGAGTTAGTGAAACTCTTTGTAATTTTTCGGTGCCCTTCCACCGGTACTGGAGCTGCAATGCCCTTGGGTTTTAGTTAACATACTATAATGGCATCTTTAAAAAGAAAATAAACAAAAATTCATATAATTTATCGTTAGAAGGATAATTCTAAATCTTATTATTAGCAAACCATACCACGGGTGGGGTTCAAACCCCCGTGGTTACGTAGGGTTAAGTTTTGAGACTCTCTGACCGCGGGTTCGAACCCACCCGTGGTATGGTTTGTTTGCAATCGTGTCATTACGATTTCGTGAGTTATTATTAGCAATCTGTTTTTATTTAATGTATAACGTCAGTTCGAAGTTTAATATCCATCTTACTGCTTCTAGTGCTGTGTAAATTTTTAAATTTCTTCCACCCACAACTAAATTTTTTTGAAAAATGTAGATAAACACTATGCAATTATTGTGAAATTCTGCTTAAGTTTACTATAATATAATGAATATTTTTAAGTTACCTTGTGAGCGGTGTTGTTAGTGGTGACCGTGATGGCCTGGTTCTCATCTCTCAGTTCGTGACCTCTAAGTTGTCTGTATCGTCTTAAATTGTTGTTCAAACGGAGGCTCGAGTCTTCACACGTCTCACTGACAACGTCTTCTTTGCCCCATCTTCTCAGGATATCATTAACAGACTTCTCGAAGTCTTTACGAGCATCTTCAAAGAAGGAGTCACTGAAGAAGAGTCCTCTTTTAGTGATTGGTAGAAGACTGTTGTGAGAGACGTGAATATTACGGACATCTTGTGTTGTGGTTGATGATTGTTGAGTGTTATCTGTCAAGGACGTGTTCTGAGTCTCAGTATTGTACTGGTTGTTACAAGTGGCACTTGAATTAGTGTTTTCACTAAGCTTTCCCGTTGTTGCCTTCTTAGTGTCAGTGCGACTTACGTCATTTTGCTGTGATGTAAATTTTGTGGCTTTACTTGACGAGTCTTGCTTTAATTCAACGTTTAATTGACGTGACTCACCAGAGGAACTATTAATGTCATTAGTCTGTGAATCACACTGACGTTTGACCAGAGTTGAGTTAATTTTAATTGGAATCTTTCGTAGTTTGTCTTGTTTAGAAATACATTGTTGTTCTTGTTGTTCCTGAAGACAAACTCTGGAATCACTTGACTCTTCATTGTTGACAAGTAATTCAGTGTTGCTGGAGGAAGTAGAAGGTAGAGATGAAATTCCTTCATTATTAAGTGTTCCCTCGACCTTAATGGTAATCCTTGAGCCTTGATCACTGCCATGATTTTCCTGTAGATAAAATTATTAATAATTAATTGACCTTTTTAAACACATGTAAGATTAATGTCATAAGTTTTAATATGTTTATGGTGTTCATATGAAAAATTTCTTCCTCTGTAAATTGTAAAATAAAATTTAAAAGTATATTAATGTCGTCTTTAAGTGATTATTATTCTCGTATTTTGTGTAATAATTTATAAAGTTCTTTAAATATTCCACAAATTCATTAATTATTTAGTTCATAAAATTTTGAATGTTATTATTATCTTCCGCAAATCGAATTTTTTTATGAATATTTATTCTCAGAAAATATAAAATATTCAAGAAAATTGAAGTTTTGACCTTTACTTTGCGGATGATAAATTAACAAATAGTTAATATTTTAAATATTATTAAAACAAGATCTGAAAAATTTTAACATATGTTTTTTTTTCTGTTTTACTATAAAACAATAAGAACAGGTGAACAAAGGTGACAATGAGAGAATGTTGAACATGAGAGAACAAGAAGACGAATGTTGGACATGAGAGGACAAGAAGAATGTTGAACATGAGAGAACAAGAAGACGAATGTTGGACATGAGAGAACAAGAAGGTGGAAACAACTTTGAGATGAACTCCTGGATGAGCCACAGAAAATGTTCTTCTTCTGTTATAATGTTCTTCTTCAAAGTAAGAATGAGAAAGATATTCCAGGTGAACAAAGAGGCAGTGAAGACACTGCCTGAACATTCCATTAATATGATACATGTAACTCTGCATGAATATACCATTAATAAAATACATGTAAGACACTTTATACACTTTGATTGAAAGACTGATAACACTGAACCAAAGACGAAAGGAACCACCCACGTCAGATGATTTAAGGTTACGATGTGGGGTCAGGAGCTAGAAGTCAACATTCATTAACTACAAAACTAAGTGTACATCGCTTTAAATCTAGAAATTTTATGGTTTATCATAAGTAATGAAACATAATAGCCTTGTACTTACTCTTTTAGGAGCAGTAATAGTAAGTATACCATCAGAGGACATTACAGATGTAATGGCGTCCGTGTTGGTCATGTCTGGCAATATGAAGTGACGTCTTAAACTGTGTGAGGACACTGTTGATTCTTTGTTTATGTTGATGTGTCCCCCATTTATCACTTCTCTCTCTCCCATCATCTTCTTGTGAGCCTCCACCATCAACTCCTTCTCTCCCAGTATCTTCACCTTCACCTCCCCGTCAATGTAGTCATGAACATCTATCACTATCTGCAATGTTATCACATCATGTTACCTGGCGTAATGAAACTATTCATGTTCATTGTTCATTGTAGTTTTGTTATATATTATGTCTGTTTCACTATCATGAAACGTTTTTGAAATATATTACAAATATTCCCATTACAAAAATTTTATTTGGTTTTATTTGCATTATTAACTAAGGTGGATCTAAATGGTATACTTTATAAAGTTGTATCCAAATAAGAAACTCTTGATCATTGTCTCGTGTTCAGAGCAGCGGTTAACTTATCATTCTGTTACGAATGGATATTGAAAAGCTTTTTTTTTTCTAAAAGCTAGAAGACTCTCACCTTATGAGAAGTGTTGTCTGTGGAGGAAGTAACTGCCAGTATCTCGTTCTTCAGGTCGTGTGCTCGTAGCTGCCTGTAGCGACTGAGATTCTTGGAAAGGCACAAGTTGTTGTCATTCCATGTGTCAGTGAGAAGCTGTGTCTGGCCCCACTTGTTAAGTATGTCCCTGACGGCGCGGTCGAACAGAGTTTGAGCTTGTCCGAAATAGCGGTCCTGGAAGAAAAGTCCCCGTCTGCTGATGGGCAGGTAAGAACTCCATAGACTGTCTCCAAGATGTCTACACTGACAGCTGTTCATTTGCGAAGAAGAACTGCAAGTCTTGGTAGAAAGCGAAGCGCAACTGGAGATGGGAGCCATTTGGTACACACCTGGTATACACTTGAACACTGAAGAACTGTTCAGAACTTTAGTTGTTGTTCCACTGAGGTAAACTGTGTTATTGAGAGTTGTGGGGTGCGAGCTGCTTATATACCCTGGGCTTCCACCCTTGCCCGTGACGTCACTGAGGCATCACCAGGGTATTCATAGATGCTCGTCTCTGCCAACTTGGCTACTATAGACACATTCATTCTGGAAGTTTTTTCCGGAAATTAAGACATCTTTTTGGAATTATAATGAATAATAATTATAATGAATTATAATGAATGGCAAGAACAAATAACCCTACATGGAGAAATTAAAGATGGCAAATAGTTTGGCATCACACACTGGCCATGTCTATTCACAAAATTCCAAATTATCAGACATACATGACATAGATCTTGAAATTGACTGATAACACTCAGTTATACAACAGACAAAAAGGTTATTATTATTTTTATCAGTTTTAGCATACTGTAAAAAGTTGTATCTGTCCTGTACACATCTAATAGATCTGCTACGTTTAGTTAATTTAATGAATAAATGAGACAGTTAAGGAACAATTAAGTAAAGTAGATTGTTTATTATAAATATAAGTTGGTGTTTTTTTGTAAATTCATATAATGAATGGGAATATATTTAAATAACAAAAAGAAGTGAAGTCAGTAGCAGGGATGTGGGGCGGGGTTGGGTGAGGTGGGGTTGGGTGAGGTGGGGTTGGGTGAGGTGGGGTTGGGTGAGGTGGGGCTGGGTGAGGTGGGGTTGGGTGAGGTGGGGTTGAGTGAGGTGGGGTTGGGTGATGTGGGGTTGGGTGAGGTGGGGTTGGGTGAGGTGGGGTTGGGTGAGGTGGGGTTGGGGGAGGTGGGGTTGGGTATGATTGAGTGAGGTTTAGTATGGGTGGGAGGGGGAGGGCTGACTAGGTGACAGATGGGGTTATGTAACGGGTATTCTGGTAGTTACAGGTCACTCACTTGGCTGCTCTACTGACTTAAGACACCGACATTCTCGCCGACTCACCTCACTCACGGACTCTGTCACGAGTCAAAAATAATTTCGTTATCACTGTTATTCGTGTCGTTGTTGTAATGGCTATTCTAAGAGGAATGTGAGTCAGATTTTCAAGTGACAATCAATCTCATCTTGATTTTTTTTTCCACATAGTGGACCAGTAAGCCAGCGGAAGACCTTAGTCATACAACTAAAAACACTTCACTAAGCAGTCATGACATGACTAACACCTGAGTCAGAAGTATTTTCATTATTATTGACCAACAAAATACCATCTCCTGCCCTATACATGCAAGTATATGAATATTTTAACTGATGCGTGTATGGATACCACATTGTGTGTGTGTGTGTGTGTGTGAACTAATTCACGTCAAAGTCAATTCTTCTACCATCAGACTCAGTTTTGTCTTGATCACAGCGACTGTTTCCCCACCAGGGTAGTGTTCCACACAGGAGGTTCTTGAAGTTGATCCCCGGACACAGAGTTCATAAGTGAGGTATGGTATCAGCGCCAAGGGTTTAACATTTACCATCATTCATTCAATAGCTGTTTTGCCAGAAGGGCGCAGACGTCGCAGTTTCATACTTCAGGAGGAGACTCACATTCCCTGCTCCTTCTGCCTCCATCGGTACATTGGTGAAACTGTTCTCTCCCTCTCTGAGATAATACTAACAACGATCCTTTATGTCTTGTTAGTGACTAGATCTATCCTATACGATGGTCGTCTGCTAAAATGATCTACTCATAACGAACAAAAGAACACAATACCGAAGTCGGACCAAAACGTCTCCGTAAGCGTCTACGTGAGGGTTACCTGTGTATCTTCTAGCATTCACAGATACACGACATTCCTAACATGACTCGTAGTCCCTATTTTGTTTCTATTGATGCTTGCTTCTCCTAGTATATTGTTAAAGTGTATCAGTTTTCAGAACGAGTGATATGACCTAAACCATGGCGTCACCCTCGTCACCCTCGTCTCCCTCGTCACCCTCGTCTCCCTCGTCACCCCCTCCTCTTCTTTGACTTCAGGCTTCCTCCTTCCTTCCTTCCTCGAACCTGTCACAGGTTCGACCACCAGAGCGGATGGTGCTCGAACCTGTGGCAGGGAAGTTATAAAACTAGGATGGAGCGAAACGTCGTCTAGATACAATTATAATGTGTGTCGTACGCATGGTGAAATGAAGATATAAAAACGTTATGCAATAATCGCAGACAAATAATACAGGATGCAAAACAATCATTGGGGAGTTGAATGATAGCTCTAGTTCTTTCGTGTTGCAATCAACGCATCATCAGGAGCTTTCAATGTTTCAGAAATGAGTAGGAAGTCCAGAAAGATTAGTTCTGGGGAAAGGATTGTGTTGATTGCAACACGAAAGACCTAGAGCTAGTAGGATGACCCGCAGCTCGATTGCTAGAGCACTCAACTAACACATTGAAGTCCCTGGTTCGATCCCCGGTACGGGAGGAAACATTAGAACGTGTTTCCTTAAGATACCTGCTGTCCATGTTCACCTAGCAGTAAAATAGGTACCTGGGTGTTAGTCGATTGGTGTGGGTAGCATGCTGGGGACGAAGTTGACCTAATTTGCCCGAAATGCTCTGCATAACAAGGGACTTTGAATATAGTAGTATGTCAGTGAAGTCAGCTAGGCCTGTATACCTTGTACATGTACTTGTAGAAATAAAGATTATTATTATTATTATTATTATTATTATTATTATTATTATTATTATTATTATTATTATTATTATTATTATTATTATTATTATTATTATTATTATTCAACTCCCCCTGTGGTTGTTTTGCATATAGAAGCCTGTATGAGATAACAATAACTGATTAGTTTGATAGCATGCAAGAACTGTTAACATTAGCAAGATGAGCGTGATCAAAAGGTTGAATCACGAATAAGAAATATTCCTGAGTACCATCAAGAACATTCAACACTTGGCAATGTTCAAAGTTTTATATATATATATAACAGTGTTGCCTCGGTGACGTCACAGGCGAGGGTGTAAGCCCAGGGTATATAAGCAGCTCGCACCCCACAACTCTCAATAACACAGTTTACCTCAGTGGAACAACAACTAAAGTTCTGAACAGTTCTTCAGTGTTCAAGTGTATACCAGGTGTGTACCAAATGGCTCCCATCTCCAGGCACGCTTCGCTTTCTACCAAGACTTGCAGTTCTTCTTCGCAAATGAACAGCTGTCAGTGTAGACATCTTGGAGACAGTCTATGGAGTTCTTACCTGCCCATCAGTAGACGGGGACTTTTCTTCCAGGACCGCTATTTCGGACAAGCTCAAACTCTGTTCGACCGCGCCGTCAGGGACATACTTAACAAGTGGGGCCAGACACAGCTTCTCACTGACACATGGAATGACAACAACTTATGCCTTTCCAAGAATTTCAGTCGCTACAGGCAGCTACGAGCACACGACCTGAAGAACGAGATACTGGCAGTTACTTCCTCCACAGACAACACTTCTCATAAGGTGAGAGTCTTCTAGCTTTTAGAAAAAGCTTTTCAATATCCATTCGTAACAGAATGATAAGTTAACCGCTGCTCTGAACACGAGACAATGATCAAGAGTTTCTTATTTGGATACAACTTTATAAAGTATGCCATTTAGATCCACCTTAGTTAATAATGCAAATAAAACCAAATAAAATTTTTGTAATGGGAATATTTGTAATATATTTCAAAAACGTTTCATGATAGTGAAACAGACATAATATATAACAAAACTACAATGAACAATGAACATGAATAGTTTCATTACTCCAGGTAACATGATGTGATAATATTGCAGATAGTGATAGATGTTCATGACTACATTGACGGGAGGTGAAGGTGAA